>CAWUFW010020673.1:0-144287 GCA_963921515.1 Calotriton arnoldi | reverse complement strand
CCGTTATTTTGTCTCTTGATATTTTGTCAGTGATCTGCCCCCTCTGCTTTGCTAGCTAATCAATTCAATAAGTATGAGCCCTATTTTAATCTTTGCTCGTGTAGGAAATTCCTGTTTACTCTACTTCAAATTTGGTCAGTTTCGTTCGACAGCAGGGCCTTCCTTTATGCTTTTGAATGGAATGCTTTTCCAGAAAATTGTGTTCTTCAGTTTTCTTGGTGGATTGGGCACTCTCCAGCACTAAGCAGCCTTGCACAATTCCTCGTGAAATAGACAGATCTGTACACCATAATCCAAACTTTCTCATTAAACCTAGACTTAGGGCCTGATTATGATCTTGGCGGACAGGGTTTCTACGTCACGAACATGATGGATATTCTGTCCACCAAATTACAATTGCATTATATCCTATGGAACGTGCAATATGGAGGAAGGGATATCCTTCACGTTTGTGATGGAGTATCCCATCCTCCAAGATCATAATCAGGCCCATAGATAGTTGTAGCCTTAAAGAATCCTCTTTTAAATCAGATGGCTATACTAATTTAGAAAATAGGTGGCCAACCAGCTCCTTGAAAATTATGCTTTTTAGTTCATCCTTCACAGACTGAAAATATTAATTCATCCCCCTCTCAATTTGGAACACCTCTACACCAGGTTATGACCAGTACTATCTTCTGGCACCCAGATTAACCGGGTGCTGAAACACCAGGTCTGAAACTCCAACTGGGGAATCCAACTGGGCAATTGCAACGAGAATGCGAAGAAGATGTGGGCTCAAGTGCAGACCCACCACCCTCATGACCACTTTCCACAACTCAAGGTAAGCATTGATTGCTTCTTTGTGCCTCTTGCTGGCCTTTCCTATATACTGACATCTCCCCATCTTGCATCTCGACCTCTGTCACTGCCCCTCTGCTCCCTACTCACTTGTGAAGAAACTAATCATAATTTGAGTGATTTCAATATTAACCATTAGAAGCAACCCTCATGAGAGACCTTGCTGTTTTGAAAAGAACCAGAACATTATGGGGCCAATTACGATGCAGCCCGTAATGGGCCACTTGGTTTACTTTCAGACCGCCTCATTATGATGGGGGCAGTCGGAAAGTAAACTGGCCGGTTATTCCGTCTGGCTTCTGACAGGCTGGCTAGTAATCTCAATGGCGGGCCTTTCCTCCCTTGAGATTACAATGTGCGGTTTTTGACATGGTTTTCATGCCGGCCTGTTCGACAATGAAACCATGTCGTAAAGCGTGTTTGTGGGGCCCCCAGCAGGGTCCCCTTTGGTGCACGACCTCTGGTTGGAGGCGGAGGTGGCACCTATGGTGCCTTCCTGTTGATCCCTGCACCTTGTGGCAGGCACTTTGTGGTGCCTGCCACAGGGTGCAGGGATGAACTGCACCTCCCTTTCCTCAATGGGAGCATATGCTACGGCCGGTTTATGGCCGTAACACTAGCTCCCATTGAGAAAAGGAGGAATCGCATTGAAATGAGTCGGTCGGGCTGCCAAACGGGTGTCGGTCGGTCCCAGGACCAGTCGGTGTGGGGCAGAAGAAATTCCGCCGACATCAAAATAAGCACCTATATGTTTTTACTGCTTTGCATGGTATTTTGTCTTTGCTTTAGTAGAACATGAACACCATGTTATGTGCTATTTTTATCCCATTAGCCTAAAGTTGCTAAAAATAAACTAACATCTCTGAATTGGACATTGGACTCTATCATATTTTGTCCAATGCAGAGTCCTTAGTTATATGGCATTTGTTACCACATTTGACCCAACGTCTCCTGATTATTCCCATCAAACAACTGGGCCACCACGTGCCCAATAACACAATGACATTTTAAATACCTTGAACCCTACACTCTGCCTGAAGCAGAATAACATAAACAAATGTATATTAAATATAGAATTAATCTAATTAATTGCAAGCAGTAATGTATTGTGCATGCAATTTTGTGTAAGCTAATGGCAAAAAATAAATTTCTTCAGAAATATTGTTTATGAAATGTTTTCAGGACTCAAATACATCGTGTTTTTTAAAGACTTGGATCAACTGCTTCGCAAATTATGTCAGGACTCCAATGCAGTGTTTATTAAACATCGGTAACACTATAATCGCCATGTGTAAATCGTAGCGAATCATGTGAGGTATTATTTCTGATCCATTCCCATCTGAAATCAAAAATGGAATCCTCATTTTGGTGTTTGGTCTTAAATTTCCATCAAGAGGCAAGATCAAGCGATCCTTTGCAAAGAAATTGTCATTATTTAGAGGCTCATTCATGATAGAACATCACTTTCCCGGAATGCAAGTGTTCCAGTACATTAGCATTATTGATCATGTTCTCTTTACACGGATTACAAATGAGTTTCAGAATTGGAAACTATTATTTTCTCTTGTCTAGGGCAATTACCGAGACCAAGAATACTCTAATTGAAAGGCAACAATGATGCATGCTAATTGTTTTAATAAATTATGGGAAAACATTCTACTTCCCGACTACTTAGTGTTTTTGACAAGAATTAAAGTCAGAGGCTTAGCCTTTGTCTTTTGTTAGGAGCTAAGCAGTTTACTTTTATTGGGATTTATTTAAAGTGTATTTGTAACATGCCACGGGAAGTGGTAGTGTATCAATCTGCAGAGCTATGTTCCAACATCGGGCAAGTTTTGCAAAATGCAATTTTGCAGTATTACAGCTGATTATAATTAACTTCATCTAGACGTAGTAATAACTTTAAGGAGCCTATGGACAATTCAGGATGATGTTATAGTATTATTTGTAAACCGTGTTAGACATTTGAAATGTGTCTGTTCTTTAATCCATTTAAATGTGGTTATTTCATGTCAGAGCTGTTGGATTCAATTTTTATTATGGTGGGAAGAATGCAAATCACAATAAAGGATTTAGCAATAAAGCAGTAAACTGAAAAAGTGAGAGGCCAAACATTCTCCCTAGCACTTCTTTAATACATGCACCATGTATCTTTCACGTATAATGCAAAATCGTTGCACTCAAAGCATAACGTTTGAACCAAAATCCGATAAAATGGATTAAAGCATACATATACAGAGCCATAAGAGTCGCAAATAGTAATTTCGATACTTCTGCCAGGAGTGTGTTCTCTAGCTAAACATATGATGAAGTCAATGTCTAAAGTTAATTGACAAGCAAGAAGGGTTTAATAAACAATAACGAAAGCTTATATTGAATTGCGAGTCTTGAACCCACGTTTACTAAGACCCAAAGTAATATAAAGTAACACACAGCGATGCATTAATGTTTACTTTTCAGTGTAAAAAGAAGTTTGTGTTGGAAAGGTGCCCAAGGTTTTGATTTACAAAGAAAGCTAGACCTGGATTTGCGTCAACAACTAACGGCCCCTGGAGGCAGGCCTCAAAAAGTGAAAATGTTTTAATTTTCCCACAAAACCCATGCATTTCACTTGTGTTGAACTGCACAGCACACATCCAGTGTGCGGGATCCTTCTGAAATATGTCTAGGCATAATAATTTGTACTGGAAGGGTATGCTTCCAGTACAATTCCTTTGCTACACAGCACACACTCATGTGTGGTGGAAACAATACCTTCCAGTACCCTAGTAGGATTTTTAATAACTAAAAATATGGTAAAAAATATTTCTCTACAAATAAAAAACATTTCTAAAAAAATGACAAAAAACTCTATAATAAATGTAAGAAAGCATTTTAATCAACAATAGGAAATGTGTTGTACCTCAGAGGGGTTAAATTTACTATTCTCACTTCAGACTAAGCAACAGTAGGGAAAGCATTGGATTTCGGAGGGGTTAGATTTACCATTCCCCTTCCAGTCTTACAACAGTAGGGAAAGGCTGGACTTCGGAGGGTTTAGATTTACTATTTCCACTCCAGTCTAAGCATCAGTAGGGAAAGTGTTAGACTTCAGTGTAGTTAGATTTACTATTCCCTCTCCTGTGTAAGCAACAGCAGGGAATGTGTTGGACTTCAAAGAGATTAGATTTACTATTCTTACTCCAGTATAACCAACAATAGGGAAAGTGTTTTACTTTGAAAGAATTATATATAACTGCAAAGATTCAAAATAGTTATAACAACAATTTAATACAGAAACAAACACAGTGGAGGTCGGTGCAGGTAAGCGCGGTGGGGCGGGGCGAGGGGATGTCAACAGACAACGGAATAGTATTTATTTATGAATTTAATTTTCCCTATTCTGTTGTCTGTTGACTTCCCCCCTCCAGTCCCACCCACACCTGCCCCAACGCCGCACCGGTACCGGCCACCACTTAACAAAAATAATAAATTAAACTACATAGAAAATATGAGCACGTTCTTAAATAACAAAACTCTAAGAACATTTTAAATAACTAACCATTCTTCCAACCCTATCTCTACTCCTGTGTCCTTGCTTCCTAGTGGGGACAATTTCACAGCTCACTTCTCTGGAAAAACAAGAAAAATCGAGTTGGAGCTACTACCTATCACCCAAACTCAGAGGCCTCCGAACCTCTCCGCATTATCAGCTGAGCTGGCGGAACCCTCGCTTCTACACAACATGGCGTCCCTTAAACCATCCAAACATTTCAGTGATCCTTTACCGGCTAAGTTTTTTAAAGAGCTCAATTCAGCCATTCTCCCCCTTTGGTCCAGGATCATTCATGAATCCCTCTTACAGGGAAAGATACCTGATTGCCTCAAGGTGGTGCAAGTTACTCCCATTCCTAAGAAGCCCAACACGGATCTTTCGGATCCTAAGAACGTCCGACCTATCACCAGCATCATGACACTAGCTAAATTGCTCGAAAAATGCGTCCACTCGCAACTATGCAACTACATAGAGAAATATCAACTCCATGACCCCTATCAGTCAGGTTTCAGAACAGGGCACAGTACTGAAATGGCACTAACTCACATTGTAGATGACGCCTTGAGATCCCTTGACCAAAATGTCCCTGTCTCCTGATCCTTCTGGACCTGTCCTCAGCCTTTGATACCATCAAACATGAAAACTGATTGCTCTGCTTCAGCACAGGGTGGGTCTCTCGGGCCCAGTCCTAAATTGGTTTGACTCTTTCCTACAGAACTGCACACAAAGGATCAAAGTTAACCATTCCCTTGCATCCAGTACACCTGTCATGATCGGAGTACCTCAAGGATCCGCGCTCTCGCCTACTCTCTTCAACCTTTTTATGGAACCACTTACTGTCATTCTGAACCTTGCTAACATTCAGTACCACATGTATGTGGATGAAGCGCAACTGTACTTGAAGATTTCCTCTCAAGAGGACATAAAAACGCTAAATGCTGCACTTGCACAAAGCCAACAATGGTTACCTCAGAACCATCTTCTGTTAAATACTCTCAAAATGGAATTTCTTCTGATTGCCCCCCCCAATCACTCAGCACCTACCCTGGTCTGGCTTAAACAACTCACTGCTCTTAACTGCACCCCTCATGTGGTAGACTCCGCTAAATCTTTAGGCATTACCTTGGACAAACACTTAAACATGCAAGCGCACATTAGTGCAGCTATTAGGGGAGCCAACTTTCAACTTAACACCCTTAAGAAAATCAAGCCTTTCCTCCCCCCCGAAGACATCAGGCCGGCGGTTCAATCCCTGGTGATCTCTAGACTGGAATATGGTCTGGCGACCCTTGCTGGACTTCCCAAAGCTAGCTTGGCCTCGTTCAGAGCCACCCTGAACGCATCGGCCAGACTCATCACGGGCTCTAGAAAGCATGACCACATCTCCTCCGACCTTCTACAACTAAATTGGCTATCTATCGAAGCCAGGATCCACTTCAAGATAGCCTGCTTGACCCATAAAGACATACATTACAACACCCCGATCTACCTGGCAAATAAGCTTGAAATTTCGGGCTCAGGCCGGAACCTAAGAAGTACGTCCACCCTACTCTTGAAACCTCCCAGATTCAAAAAGAAAAGATCTTACAATCGTGCTTTCACCGGTCTTGCTCCAAGAATTTGGAATGCCCTACCTCCCGAGATCAGATCCAATCCTTCCACTGCATCTTTCAAGAAACTTGTCAAAAGGCTAATCCTGAACGAACTTTAACTGTTTTTTTAACAGCTTCGACTTGTTCTCATGTTCATGCTCTGTCAAAATTTTGATTCTTATTGTACTACGTTGGTTCGATTTATTGTATTCTTGTCTGTTATATTGTTATCGGGCTCGAGGGCACTTCTGTTACTGTTCTGTTCAAGCCAACCCCCCATCTCACGACCGGATCTGTTTCCTCCTTTGTTTTTAACCTCTCCCTCCGTCCCATTGTGTTTTGATTATCCATGTTTTCGCCAAATTTGTACAGCGCTCTGATACCCGTAAGGGTCTTGTTCGTGCTTTATAACACTTTTCAAATAAAAATTAAATAAATATAAATTAAAATGTAAAAAAATATTAAAATAAAAACTGAAATATACATTTAAGTTGACAAGAAAATGAAAAACATAATGTAACGATTAAACAATTAACATAATTAATAATCAATTAAATATTTATAAAAATGTACTACAATTACATTTAGATTTATTATAATTTACTTTGCCACACACCCAAATCCCCTACAACCCTACAAGTTGTTCCTAAAAGATAACCTACTACTATTTATATTAAAATTAAATTGTACATCTACAATTAAAAAATAAAATAAAACATATAAAGCAGCAATTAAACAATTAACATAATTAATAATCAATTAAATAAAATTTACAATAAAAGAATGCTCACAATTAAATTTAAATAATTTAATATTTAGTTATCTTCCGACCTTATTCTCCTACAAAGCTGACATCCTGCCACTAAAATATAACATGCTATTAGTATTATTAAAATTAAACTATAAAATAAAATATTGATCAAAAATGTAATCTAACAATTAAACAATTAACATAATTCCTAAGAATTAAATAATCAAATAATTTAATTAATTGCCATTACCATTACATTGAATTAATTGTAATCTAATTATCTTTCCACCATTATTCCACTACAAAGACAGCAGCCCTCTACTAAAACATAAATATACTATTAATAATAATAATACAATTAAAATATACATTGAAAAAATCAAATGAATTAAAAAAATATAAACCAACAATTACCTTGATGATTATTTAAAGAAATAATTAATTATGAAAATAAATTACCATTTCATTTTGATTAATTATCATTTAATCAACTTCCCACCCTGATCCCCAAAAAATAATAACCTCGCTACTAAACTTACAATTACTAATTACATTTAAAAATGTATTACTAAAACACTTAGGACCTTATTACGAGTTTGCCAGTCCTCCTTCAGCACCGCCACTGCTGCGCTGGCAGGAGGACATCCAAGCCTATGGTGCGCCCGCCCGCCGAATTCTGAGTTGAATCCAGGGAAGGCGGGCGCTGCTGCAGCGGTCTCACATCGGCAGATGTATAAGACTCGTAGGAGAGACTTAACAGTAGACCGCCGCTGTGACAACGCCTGCAGCACGTTCCTGCACAGTGTGGCATGCACCATATCATACATGTCACACAATGCTGGAACGGGGTTGCAGTTCCAGTGGGCACAACATGTGCTCCCCCGCATCCACCCCCAGGGTCAGAAGCGACAGGAGGTCCTGTTAGGGCACCCTTAGTTGCTAATTCTGCCACCCTTTTCGTGGTGGGCTCCCCGCCATGAAATGGGCTTTGGAAATGCAACTCGGAATATTCTCGGGGGTGCCGCAGTGGCACCTCCACCATATTCCTGCTCCTTTCTGCTTTGCCACCGTTGCGGGATCCTGGATCAAGGTGGAGGTGGAGGTCCTGTGGCAGTCCAACTGTCACACTCGAAATACGGCAGGCGGGCCGTCAGTGGTGTTGGTGGTCAGACCACCACCGCCAGTCGTACTCGGAATAAGGCCCTTAAAATTACAAACTATATTTTTGAAAATAAATAACAGTTCTTCTAACAATATTACCACCCAAAACTTATATATTAACTAAAACACATGAGATTAGTTAAAAAACTAAGGGGCCCATTACGATGGCGGGCGGAGGCACGACCGCGTTGGCGGCGGTGCGGAAAAATGCCTTTTTCCGCACGCCAGCAGCGGTCTTCACGCCCGCCATATTAGGATGGGAAAACATAGGCATTTACGGTCCGCCGCGGTGTGACGCCGACCGCCATCGAACAGCGCCCGCCACCGCGGCGGAGTGAGCCAATCACCACACACCGCCGTGCGGAATGACGTCCCGTACGCCGAAGATATCACGATGCCGGAAACAGGGCAGCGCACCGCGACGGAGAAACCGCACAGCGAAAGACGGCAGAGACATCACAGCGGAGACAGAAAAAATAACACCCGGGACACACCGCGATGGATCCTGCCCTACACGCTCTCCCGGTGCTGTACATGATCCACTACCTGCAAGTCATCCACCGCCACGGACGCCTCCGCAGGTACGTACAGACACAACAGTGCAAGTAACACAATACACAGCTCCAGGGGGAAAAACATTGCATGGGAACACCACACACCCCTGTGGGGACAGGCACACAGCCATCACTGCACACACACATGTCCCACCGGTCACAAAAACATCGCGCCACATACTGCCCACCCATGTACCGCATTCATGTACAAATGTCCCGGTCACATCACCGCCGCGGTCAGTGTGCATGAAACCATGAACACAACGCAGAGCACAGGGCCAGCGCATGCCAAGGGCACCGTACAAATAGCACAGAGCCACAACTACATCCACAACACACCACCAACCGCCCTGAAGGGACACAACATGTGTCTCACAAGTGCCAATCCTGCACAACAACAACACAACTACAGCCACACCATGCCCCACGTCCCAACAACTGCATATACAGCCACAGCAGGACCCTATGCAAAGGAACACATAGCACAGAAGCCCAGGCCCCAGCCAACACACACACCACAACAACATCACACACAAGCCAAGAACACTGAGGCCAGGCACAAAATGTACACACACACAGATGAGGACCAAACACTTCACTGCACACACTACCTGACAAGTCACACACACACACCACCCAGACTCACAGCTACATACACACACCACATGCCAGCAGTAATGGAGGACAACATATAGGAAAGCCAAAGTGAGGTGCCCACAAATGGAAGGGCAGTGACTAAACCATCAAGCATGTGTGATGCACATGCAAGACAAGACACATGTGAGAACACACACAGCCCATCACAGCACACATGGCTGACACAGTCAGTCAACACAAACCACGGTCACCCCAATGCTACAACTCCTGGAGACAGCAAGGACACCCATGTATAGGCACAGGGATGTAAGGAAGGCCCTGAACACAAACACTGACCAGCCACACATAGGCATCCAAATACTGGACAAGACAACGTCTGCTGCACAACACACAGGGCCCAGTGACACACTACATGACAGCCAAGCACAAGTAGGATATGGCACACATACCTCCTCCCACAACAGCAACACACAATACTGCCATGTGCACAAAACACAACCACAGGGCTAAACAAGTACACATACAGGCACACCACTCCAGGTCACACATGGCAGTAGTTGACAATGCATGTGCACACACATCCACAGTCACAACAAAGTCACCCCCTTCACACCATACACTTCTCCACCACCCAAGTGCACACATTGGAAGTAAGCCATGGGACCTGGATAACTCATCACCACAAGATGTCCATACACCGACACTGATTGGCACACAGAAAGGAAGCTCACACAGACCCCATGACCCTGGCCTGCCTGCCTGTAAGCCTGTGCCAAAACTCCCACCCTGTGCTGCCATTGCCCACAAACCTGACATGTGTCCACCATAGATAACATGAGCCAAGAAGGAAGATGACTACAAGACTTCATTGCCAACCACCTGCACTGCACCCATAAGTATCACAGTCATGTAGAAATGAAGTGCCTCCCACCCCTGCAAAAAAATGAAATGTGACACAACGCATTGGCAATGTCGAAGTGGCATACTGAGCCTGTGACACAGTAAACCATGCACACACAGAAACAACTTTATTCAGGAAGGACACTGACACAACTCACTGCAGGACCAACTGTGTTTATTCACAATTTGCATATAGAGCCAACATATTTGGGCAACAGCAAAGCCAGTGGGCATTTCAATATGCACAGTATTTACATGAGAAGCTGCACAGGCAGGGGGCAAACAGCAGTGAACAGCAAGGCCAGTGGCCAGTCCAAAGTGCAGGTGAGGTACATGAGAAGCTGCACAGGCAGGGGGCAAACAGCAGTGAATGACAAGGCCAGTGGCCAGGACACAGTGCAGGTGAGGTACATGAGAAGCTGCACAGGCAAGGGGCAAACAGCAGTGAACGACAAGGTCAGTGGCCAGGACACAGTGCAGGTGAAGTCCATGAGATCCTGCACAGGCAGGGGACACACAGCAGTGAACAACAAGGCCAGTGGGCAGGACAAAGTGCAGAGTGAGTCCATGAGAAGCTGCACAGGCAAGTGGTAAACAGCAGTGAACAACAAGGCCAGTGGGCAGGACAAAGTGCAGAGTGAGTCCATGAGAAGCTGCACAGGCAGGGGGCACACAGCAGTGAACAACAACGCCAGTGGGCAGGACAAAGTGCAGGTGAGGTACATGAGATCCTGCAGAGGCAAGTCTAGGACATCAGTCGACAACAAGGCCAGTGGCCAGTCCAAAGTGCAGGTGAGGTACATGAGATCCTGCAGAGGCAAGGGGCAAACAGCAGTGAACAACAAGGCCAGTGGCCATGACACAGTGCAGGTGAGGTACATGAGAAGCTGCACAGGCAAGTCTAGGACATCAGTCGACAACAAGGCCAGTGGCCAGTCCAAAGTGCAGGTGAGGTACATGAGATCCTGCAGAGGCAAGGGGCAAACAGCAGTGAACAACAAGGCCAGTGGCCAGGACACAGTGCAGGTGAGGTACATGAGAAGCTGCACAGGCAAGGGGCAAACAGCAGTGAACAACAAGGCCAGTGGCCAGGACACAGTGCAGGTGAGGTACATGAGAAGCTGCACAGGCAAGGGGCAAACAGCAGTGAACGACAAGGCCAGTGGCCAGGACACAGTGCAGGTTAAGTCCATGAGATCCTGCACAGGCAGGGGGCACACAGCAGTGAACAACAAGGCCAGTGGGCATGACAAAGTGCAGAGTGAGTCCATGAGAAGCTGCACAGGCAAGTGGTAAACAGCAGTGAACAACAAGGCCAGTGGGCAGGACAAAGTGCAGAGTGAGTCCATGAGAAGCTGCACAGGCAGGGGGCACACAGCAGTGAAACACAAGGCCAGTGGGCAGGACAAAGTGCAGGTGAGGTACATGAGATCCTGCAGAGGCAAGGGGCAAACAGCAGTGAACAACAAGGCCAGTGGCCAGGACACAGTGCCGGTGAGGTACATGAGAAGCTGCACAGGCAAGTCTAGGACATCAGTCGACAACAAGGCCAGTGGCCAGTCCAAAGTGCAGGTGAGGTACATGAGATCCTGCAGAGGCAAGGGGCAAACAGCAGTGAACAACAAGGCCAGTGGCCAGGACACAGTGCAGGTGAGGTACATGAGAAGCTGCACAGGCATGGGGCAAACAGCAGTGAACAACAAGGCCAGTGGGCAGGACAAAGTGCAGAGTGAGTCCATGAGAAGCTGCAAGAGGCAGGGGGCACACAGCAGTGAAACACAAGGCCAGTGGGCAGGACAAAGTGCAGGTGAGGTACATGAGATCCTGCAGAGGCAAGTCTAGGACATCAGTCGACAACAAGGCCAGTGGCCAGTCCAAAGTGCAGGTGAGGTACATGAGATCCTGCAGAGGCACGGGGCAAACAGCAGTGAACAACAAGGCCAGTGGCCAGGACACAGTGCAGGTGAGGTACATGAGAAGCTGCACAGGCAAGTCTAGGACATCAGTCGACAACAAGGCCAGTGGCCAGTCCAAAGTGCAGGTGAGGTACATGAGATCCTGCAGAGGCAAGGGGCAAACAGCAGTGAACAACAAGGCCAGTGGCCAGGACACAGTGCAGGTGAGGTACATGAGAAGCTGCACAGGCAAGGGGCAAACAGCAGTGAACAACAAGGCCAGTGGGCAGGACAAAGTGCAGAGTGAGTCCATGAGAAGCTGCACAGGCAGGGGGCACACAGCAGTGAAACACAAGGCAAGTACAATGTGCAGAGTAGTTACATCAGAAGCTACACAGGGAATGTATGCAACTCTACCATGACATGCCCAGCAACAGAGTAATGGGTCTCACAATGGGCATCACACGCACCCCTGTGGACAGACAGGTGTGTGAGGGTGACCACCACTCAGATGGGGCTGTCTGTCGGACTTGGAGCTGACTGTGTGTTGGGGTCTGTGGGCGGACTACCCTGGGCAGTGGGAGTAACAACTGTGGAAGAGCCAACTGTGCATGTGGTAGCTGGGGGCTGCTTGGACCAGGTGGGGTGGTGGCCCGGGGAGGTGGACTCATGCCCTGGTGAGACACAGTGTGTGCCGGAGATTGTGGAGGGGTGCCTCTCCACTTCTTGGGGATCCTGAAAGGCTTCCCTGTCAGGGGATTGAGGGGAACTGGGGCAGACACAACAGGTGACCCCAACACCAAAGCTGATTCTGGTGTGGATGGTGACCCCCCCTCTGGGGACATGCTGGAACCCGCTGTGCGCTTGCCTGGTGTTTGCCGCCGCCCTGCCTCCCTCTGCCCACCAGCTTTGCCCCCTACAGTGTCCTCCCGTGCTGGCTTCACAGGGCTTGGGATGGGAGTGGAGGTCAAGGATGGATTATCCATGGGGCCCTCATACTGTGTAATGTTTGCAGGCAACACCTTCTCAGTGGGTGTGGAAACTGTCTTTTTGCCTCCGCGAGACGTCTTTGGGACAGGGGAGTCTTTGGCAGGGGAGGAAGGTGAGGCCTGTGACCCTGATGCTTTTTTCTTTGCTTTGTGGCCCTTGCTGTCGCCTGATGGGCTTTTCTCTCTGCGCTCTGGGGTGGCCTTACTCTTATGTGGGGATGGTGTCTGTGCCCTAGTACGCTTGGGTTGCTGCTGCTCCTGTGTGCTGCGGGTTCTGTATCGGGACTTGGGGTCCGTTGGGCATTGTCACTGTCGTCAGAGGTGCACAGTGACACGGGGCCGGACCGAGTGCTGGGAGCCGCTCCCTGACTATGTGCCTGTTGCAGGGCTGCTGTCACAGTTGATGACAAGGACTGCACAGTGCGGTGTAGCCCACCAACGTCGGAATGTAAGCCCTCCATGAAAGCTATAACCTGCCCCAACTTTTTGTCGTGCTCTTGGAAGGCATTGAGAAGTGCTGTCTGCCCCACACACATCTGGCGTAATAGCTCGATTGCTTCTGCACTGGGGGCAGCAGGGCTGACATGGGCTGGGGCAGCTGTGCCTGGGGTGAAGGTGACTCTACCCTTCCTACTTGTGCGGACACGGGCAGCACCAGTGGAGGTTGAAGGGAGGCTGGGCACTGGACGCTGTGTGGCGGAAGAGGAGGCAGAGTCCCCGTTCCCTGTACCCCCCAACATGGATGTGTCACCGCTGGCGTCAGATGAGGTAGAGCTTTGTGTCTCCAGCTGTGAGTCCTCTAGCAGACTCCTGTCCCCCTCCTCGGCGCTGGTCACATCTGTGTCAGTCAGCTCCGGTGCAGCTGTTGCAGTGGAAGCCTCACCACTGGTGTCCGTCCCCTCTCCCTCTGCACATACGGGAGCTGCTGCATAGGAGAGAGAAGTACTGTGAGATGAGTGGCATCAACAGAACTAACACGTGCCAATACATCTGCATCCTAGAAAGAGGAGTGCAGCACATTGCATGCCACCCTGTGCACACATATATCTTGACACCCAAAATTTTGACACAACGGTGCATGTCCGCCACACGTCCTGCCATAAGTGACCCAGGTGATTCACACAGCACACCATCCTGCAGTTGGCTCACATCAGACACAGCCCCAAAATGGCCTGTGCACACACACTGTCCCGATGTTGGCAAGGATGAACACCACGACATGGTGCACATCACCTACATGTGTGGAGCAGTAGGGGACCACACAGACTACAACATACCAGCCCACAATGACCCTGCACACATGCCATCCACCATATCGAGGCCATGGGCACATCTACTGTTGCACATTGGCCTCAGATGTCTGACTGGCAGACATCTGAGGTCTGGAATTGCACGCATTCATTGAAACGCATTCACAGTTGGCACACTGGCATTACCATCCATCAGAATTCACACACTCCCCACAGCAGAAGGTACCTGAAGGCCACAACTCCAAATGTAAGAGAGATGCACAGTGCTAAAACTCACTTTATGAAGCGCCGTTTGGGCAAAAGCATGGCACATACACCCAGCACAGAGGCCACTCACAAAACATTGCACCACACAACCAACGTCACACAGCTCACAATTTGCACACTCTGTAGACACATGCACCCACTCCCAGCCAAAGGCAGCCTGCAACACATACTCACCCCTGGCTCGCTGCTGATGCTCCCTCAGTCGTCTGTCCAGCTCAGGTTGTGTGACAGCCAGGATGCGGGCCATTAGTGGTGTCATGCTGCGCCTAGCCAACCTGCCAGTCCGAGGGAGCAGCCCCAGAGTCATCTCGGCCACGTTCTTGCTCAGCCGGCAGATGTCGTCCCACCTTTTATGACAGTGGTTGCGCCTTCGGTTTGACACACCCAGATCCCGGACTCTGGAGGCAATGGCCTTCCACACGGCTCTACGCTGGTGGACCTTCAGCTGCAGGCATGGGAGACAAGAGGGGTGATGTGCCAGTGACACAGTGCACAATAACAACACAACAAAAATGCAGTAGCACGACAGTGACTCATTCAAAACTCCAACTACAACTGTCACATAGCCAACAATTGGTCTGAACATGATGCAATGTCATTGGTCAATCAGACGTCCAGGCATGCATGTTCGATGGTGGACACAGTACCTCCACATTCCATTCACATGCAGGATACCAACACACCAAGCAACGTGTAGTCTGCCTGCAGCTACTGTCTGCAGTTACCTACAACTACACATAGAGAAGATAGCAAAACATGTGTCATGTTGTTGGACTCACTGTGTCCAACACTGCGCAGACCTAAGTGTCCTAGCCCTGTGAAAGCCTCACTGTGTCTTGGAACTCACATAGAGTGACAACGACTGTCATACACACACCCTTCTCCCACGCCTGCTCCTGTGCAATCTACATGGCAGAGATGGGACTTAGATGAAGAGGCGTGAGCTAAACACACATGGTACACACTGTACATGCAGTGATGTGGACATGTGGCATTCGGTGGGGACTGTGCAGGGCAGGTCGACTGACACTGAGTGGGTCAATTGGGAGCAACACAGCCATTCACACAAACGCTAACTGGCCAGACTCCTGCATCACCAAAATGCAGCTGCACTGTATGGCTGACACTACAGGACATGTCCCTCTACTCAGGATAGGCATGCAGGGTAACGTGTGAAAGAGCCCACCAAGCCCTTCCCGCTGTAGTAAACATGATAGGCAGTGCATGTCAGAGCCCCACAACCACTGACACATACCGAAGCACCTCCACCCCACGTGGGCACACCCTGCACTCTCACTCACAGTCTGGGAGACTTACCACGACATTAGGGCCGCCATAAAGCCTTGGGTACTGTGCAAGCACCCCGTCTACCAGGACCCCAAGCTCCTCACGGGTGAAGGGACTGGCACGGATCTTCTGAGTCCTCGACATCACAATGGACATGTGGCAGCAGCAGCACGTTGAGGGTGGCAGTCAGCAGTCCCTTGAGGCAGCAGGTGCAGGGTGGCAGCCAGCAGTCCCTTGAGGCAGCAGGTGGAGGGTGGCAGCCAGCAGTCCCTTGGGGCAGCAGGTGCAGGGTGGCAGCCAGCAGTCCCTTGAGGCAGCAGGTGCAGGGTGGCAGCCAGCAGTCCCTTGAGGCAGCAGGTGCAGGGTGGCAGCCAGCAGTCCCTTGAGGCAGCAGGTGCAGGGTGGCAGCCAGCAGTCCCTTGAGGCAGCAGGTGCAGGGTGGCAGCCAGCAGTCCCTTGAGGCAGCAGGTGGAGGGTGGCAGCCAGCAGTCCCTTGAGGCAGCAGCAGCAGGTGGAGGGTTGTCAGTCAGCAGTCCCTGGTAGCTGTGGGAATGTGGTGCGCCCTCCCACACATATATAGGCCCCTGGGGCTGTGTCAGTGGTCCCAGGGTGCTGCAATTGGTGTACGAGGTCTGCCTCATTCAAATACATCCAATGTCCGCTTCCGCGGTGGCGGTGCACGCCTACCGCGATTTTCAAACTCACATCAGGCTACCGCGAGTCTGCTTCCCATTGGCTGTAGGGGCATGGTCCATGCCGGTGACACACCGTAGGATGCATGTGCGCGCTACCGCGGTGGTGCATCTTTTGAATGCCTCCAGTGACCGCCTCCCCGGGGGTGGTGCACGCCCACCGCGATTTTCAAACTCGCATCAGGCTACCGCGAGGCTGCTTCCCATTGGCTGCAGGGGCATGGTCCATGCCGGTGACACACCACAGGGGCCAGGCGGTAGGCACCGCCATATGTCTGGCAGACAGTGCCTGAAGTGACCGTGATTTGGGTAGCGGTGCATGGTGACCGTAATTGTCACATACATAACTGGCGGTGTCTCCCGCGATCGTGCATGGGTTATGGGCGGTGCCACACCTCAGTGGCCAGGCGGTAGGCACCGCCACATGTCTGGCAGACAGTGCCTGGAGTGACCGTGATTTGGGTAGCGGTGCATGGTGACCGCAATTGTCACATACATAACTGGCGGTGTCTCCCGCGATCGTGCATGGGTTATGGGCGGTGCCACACCTCAGTGGCCAGGCGGTAGGCACCGCCACATGTCTGGCAGACAGTGCCTGGAGTGACCGTGATTTGGGTAGCGGTGCATGGTGACCGCAATTGTCACATACATAACTGGCGGTGTCTCCCGCGATCGTGCATGGGTTATGGGCGGTGCCACACCTCAGTGGCCAGGTGGTAGGCACTGCCACATGTCTGGCAGACAGTGCCTGGAGTGACCGTGATTTGGGTAGCAGTGCATGGTGACCGCAATTGTCACATACATAACTGGCGGTGTCTCCCGCGATAGTGCATGGGTTATGGGCGGTGCCACACCTCAGTGGCCAGGCGGTAGGCACCACCACATGTCTGGCAGAGAGTGCCTGGAGTGACCGTGATTTGGGTAGCGGTGCATGGTGACCGCAATTGTCACATACATAACTGGCGGTGTCTCCCGCGATCGTGCATGGGTTATGGGCGGTGCCACACCTCGGTGGCCAGGTGGTAGGCACCGCCACATGTCTGGCAGACAGTGCCTGGCGTGACCGTGATTTGGGTAGCGGTGCATGGTGACCGCAATTGTCACATACATAACTGGCGGTGTCTCCCGCGATCGTGCATGGGTTATGGGCGGTGCCACACCTCAGTGGCCAGGCGGTAGGCACCGCCACATGTCTGGCAGACAGTGCCTGGAGTGACCGTGATTTGGGTAGCGGTGCATGGTGACAGCAATTGTCACATACATAACTGGCGGTGTCTCCCGCGATCGTGCATGGGTTATGGGCGGTGCCACACCTCAGTGGCCAGGCGGTAGGCACCGCCACATGTCTGGCAGACAGTGTCTGGAGTGACCGTGATTTGGGTAGCGGTGCATGGTGACCGCAATTGTCACATACATAACTGGCTGTGTATCCCGCGATCGTGCATGGGTTATGGGCGGTGCCACACCTCAGTGGCCAGGTGGTAGGCACCGCCACATGTCTGGCAGACAGTGCCTGGAGTGACCATGATTTGGGTAGCGGTGCATGGTGACCGCAATTGTCACATACATAACTGGCGGTGTCTCCCGCGATCGTGCATGGGTTATGGGCGGTGCCACACCTCAGTGGCCAGGCGGTAGGCACCGCCATATGTCTGGCAGACAGTGCCTGGAGTGAGCATTAATGGAGTTGTGGAGTAGCTGTGCTGCACCTAACGTGTCCTCCAGCTCTCTGCATAGGCCAACATATACAGTGCCCAGTGTCTCAACAATTGAAGGGTCCTCATGAGGGCAAATGCACAAAAGGGACATGTCACTCCACGTCACCAACACATACCATATATGGGTCACCAATACATTGCATGGGCACATACACTCGCACATGTCACATGTGCTGTGTAATGAAATGTAGACTGTCCAGTTACTGTGTTGCATAGCATATGGAGATAATGGTCAATGTCTGTGTGTGCAATGTAACGCACAATGTCGTCTCATTGACTGGACTAGGGGCATCAGCAACTGGCACATTGTCCAATGCACATGCACACACGTGTCCCCCATGCTCAGCCGGTGGTCAGTGTGTAGTTGATGTGTGCCATGTGCAACCTGTGTTGGGAGGTGTATCAGGGCCAGCAACATGGTGTGTTCGGCTAGTATTGCAATTATTAACATATGCTGGGGGTCAGACTCACAGGTATGCACACATATCTGTTAGTATATCACACTGTGCATGCGCATGAGCCGGAGGGGTGCACAGATAATTGCTGCTGGTAAGGGGACAGGTGTACGAGTAGTGTGCCTGATGTGAACCTACTTGTGAAGTGCCCTGTCGGTTGATGGTGCATGTTGTAAGACTTGGGAATGTGTCTGTAGAAGAAATTGATGTGATGCACATTTCATGGTCTTCTGCATTGACATCTGTGCACTGTGATCTGTCCTAGGAGGAGGAGGCACAATATCCATCGTCCGTTCACAGTCCTGGCAGACATGGAGAATGAGGAAATAATCCGCAAATTCAGGCTGGACCGACAAACCCTGCAGAACCTATGTGCCATGTTGGAGCCCCACCTGCAGCCACTTCGGACATATCCAACAGCTTTCACCGCAACAGCTAAGGTGATGGCATGCCTGCATTTCTTTGCAACGGGCTCATTCCAGCACACGGTCGCAAGTGCAGGCGGGATGTCAAAGCCGATGTTCAGCATGGTGCTGAGGGATGTCCTGTCGGCCATGATGCTGTACAAAGACAGATATATCCATTTTCCCAGGGGGCCTGAGATGGTGGCTGTGAAGGGTGATTTCTATGCCCTTGGACATATCCCACATGTCATTGGTGCAATTGATTGCACACATGTTGGGCTTGTGCCACCACAGGCACGTGAACAGGTTTACCACAATAGGAAGCATTCACACTCGGTAAATGTCCAAGTGGTGTGCCTGGCGGACATGATCATCTCACACGTGTGTGCCAAGTTTCCCGGCTCAGCCCATGATGCCCACATCTTGCGCAGCAGCATCGTTCCTCAGTTGATGGCCAATCTGCTTCCTGAGCGTGCATGGCTTGTGGGTGAGTATGTATAGTGGATTAGAGTGGTGTGTGTGTGTGACATGGTGTTGTGTTGCATTTTGGGAGTGCAAGGTTAATCTGTGTCTCTCACACACAGGTGACTCAGCATATCCAAACCGCCCATGGTTGCTGAGCCCATTGCGGAACCCCGTCACGCCAGCTGATGTGCGATACAATGATGCCCATGGGAGGACACGGCGTGTGATAGAACGGACATTTGGTCTCCTAAAATCAAGATTTCGGTGCCTGGACCGTACTGGGGGGGGGCCCTTATGTACTCGCCAGGGAAGGTGTGTCAGATAGTGGTGGCATGCTGCATGCTCCACAACCTGGCCATTCGCAAGGCAATACCCCTGATCCTGGATGACGATGATGAGCAGCCAAGGCCGCCGCCTGAAAATCAAGCCGGATCCAGTGACGAGGGCAGTGGAGAGGAGGAAGGGGTCGACATGCGTCGACAGCTCATCACCCGCTACTTCACTTGAAGGTGAGTGACGATGTAGAAGGGACAAAATGGTCTGATGGTGTTGCTGATGCTGTGTGGGTGTATGTGAGCTTGCTGACTGCAGCTTGGTGTTGACTCATTGCTGCCTGCCAATGTATGTGTGATTGGTTAGTGTGGAACAGATTGTCTCTATGGTGACTGTTGCTCTGTGTAAAGTTTGTAGATCTGAGTACCTTGTTGACAAGTGTTGTGTGATGTGTGCAATGCCACACCCATACAAGTGACTCTTGTTCTGCTGTTTTCCGTAGGTCCCTTCAGCATCTCACTTGTTACCTACATTCCATTCCCCTGGACCATGTCCTACACGGTGAAGGTTGCACATCCTGTATTAAAGACGGAGCAGACACA
This sequence comes from Calotriton arnoldi, assembly GCA_963921515.1. Lineage (NCBI taxonomy): Eukaryota > Metazoa > Chordata > Amphibia > Caudata > Salamandridae > Calotriton > Calotriton arnoldi. The sequence goes on along the minus strand of CAWUFW010020673.1, from coordinate 124,060 downwards.
ACAACATGTGTGTAAGGTGTATTTATTAACAACTGTGACATGCAAGGGTGGAGGAAATGTGAAGGGGGTAATTGAAGAAGTGAGTTGACAGTCAAGGTAAATGAGATACTTGAATAGTCCCCACAATGATGTGGAGACCCAGTCCAACAGATGGATGCCATTCACATGGCAGTGTGGTGACGGATAGTCCAAAAGGTCAATGCAGTGGTGCAGTGGTCTGCCATCATGGCTGGTTTGGGGACTAGCGTTTGGCAGGTGCTTGGGCACGTGAGTCCCCCTGGCCTTTCCTTGGACGGCCCCTCTTGCGCTTCACTGGAGGGGCCACTGCTGCAGGGGCAGTGGTGTCTGAGGACTCACCCCCTCTGTGGACGCAGGGGAGGATGATGAAGTGTCATCCTGCTGCCCAACGGGGGGAGGCAGAGGGGTAGGATGTTGCGCTTGCCTGTCCCTCAGAACTGCCACTAGCTGCCCCAAGAAGTCCACAATCTGTCCCATGCGTGTGTCCATGGACCTCCGCAGCAGGAGGTGCTCCCGAGATTCTTCCTCTAACCGGCCCATTCGTCCCTGGTCCTGTTGGTATGCCCCAAGGACTCTGTCGATGTGGCCCAGGGCTTCCGTCCCAGGATCAGTCCCCCTCTGCATGAGCCTGTCCCGACCAGCTGCACTGCTGCCACGGTCCTGTCCGGTCCTCACATTGGCCCGCTGCATCCTCTCCCTGGCCTCCGCAGTCGATGTGGTGGGCTGCTCAACCCCTGGGGCAGGGTGGGTGTTGCGGACAGCTGTGGTGGTGGTGGTGGTGGTGGTGGTAGTAGTGGGTGACACACAGGCCGTGACAGCAGCTGTCAGAGGATGGTCAGGGGCTGCAGCTGATGTGGTTGGGGGGACAATGGGTGCCTGGGACTGGTTGCGGCCTGCCACACCAGATGGGCCAGCGTGGAGCTCCTCATCCAAGGAATCCAGGAAGTCCTCATCCAGTTGTCTCTGTCCCGGGGGTGGGACTGGCTCTGCAGGGTGGTGTCATCCTCTGCAGTGAGTTCTTGGTCACCTGTGGGTCAGATGTGAAATGGTCATTGTGTTGCACCCATCAAAGTTTGTGTTGGCAGTGTTACATCAACTGTTTGTACATCCAGCAGTTGTTCACTGTACAAATTAGCACTGACCGACATCCAGTGATGCATTACAAGCTGTTGTGGTACATACATTACTTGTCCATATTGGGAGTTGTCAAGACATGACATGCACAATATATGTTTTTTGACATTGAAAGTCTCATGTTGGCATCCTGTTATTGATCAATCATATGTCATCCATTTACGCGTATGTGTCACTTGTAGAGCCCTTGTAGCGGTTCTCTCTGCACAGTGAGTGAGCATTGTAGTTTCATGCATACCTTTTCATTGTGGTGTAGATATCTGTATTTGCAATTCCAGACATGCTTAAGTTTGCTTTCAGTAGATCCTAGGTGGTCTGGTCCACTGCTACTGTCAGATGGCATGTAGTCGTGTGCATGGTTGTGCTTGGAGTTCCATCGACATGTGTTTCAGTCATTCACACTTTGGTTGCTGTCACAGTTTCATTTTCTTAGGTGTGTGCACACTATAGTTGCCAATGCTATCTGGGTGTGCAGTTGTGCATTGAGAGGCATGGTGTCCTATGCCAACATGTTTTTTAAAATGCATATCTGGCTTTATGTTGTGGCTGTGGATATGTTGTGTTTGCTGTGTTTTCCTTGTATTTGTGAGACCTCTCTGTGTGTGTATGATGATGGCTTCCATCTTGGTCCAGTGTGGGACAGGTCAGCATGATATGTCCACATGCCAGTTCTTTTGAAGTGTACATTGCAATGACTGACACATGCATGTTGGTGCCAGGAAGTAATGGGTCTTGTGTGCTGGCGGTCAGGTGGGCCCATGTGAGTTGTTGTGCAAGCTTCCCAGCCCCACACACCCCGACCTGTGAGATGCGGTTACCTACCTGTGAGTTGGGTGGGTAGCATACATTGCCTGCCACATGCTTCTTATTGGGGGTGTAGTGTCCCATCCTCCATAGTGGTGGGACAGCATGCATGTTGCATTTTGTGGGACGGATAGCCAAACACACTGCACCGTCTCACTGTGAAGATGGCTACCTACCTGTTAGGTGAGGGTGCGGCACACAATGGCTGAGGCATGCTTCTGGGTGGGGGCAGAGCTCCATCCTGCTCAGCTGTGGGACAAGGGGGCCTGGTGGGAGTTGTAGTGCAGGCCTCCCAAACACCCACCCACCTCCCGGTAAAGATGGCTACCTACCTGTCAGGTGAGGGTGTAGCACACAATGGCTGAGGCATGCTTCTGGGTGGGGGCAGTGCTCCATCCTGCTCAGCTGTGGGACAAGGGGGCCTGGTGGGAGTTGTAGTGCAGGCCTCCCAAACACCCACCCACCTCCCGGTAAAGATGGCTACCTACCTGTCAGGTGAGGGTGTAGCACACAATGGCTGAGGCTTGCTTCTGGGTGAGGGGAGGGCTACATCCTGCTCAGCTGTGGGACAAGGGGGCCTGGTGGGAGTTGTAGTGCAGGCCTCCCACACACACACACACCCACCTCCCTGTGAAGATGGCTACCTACCTGTTAGGTGAGGGTGTAGCACACAATGGCTGAGGCTTGCTTCTGGGTGGGGGCAGTGCTACATCCTGCTCAGCTGTGGGACAAGGGGGCCTGGTGGGAGTTGTAGTGCAGGCCTCCCACACACCCACCCACCACCCTGTGAAGATGGCTACCTACCTGTTAGGTGAGGGTGTAGCACACAATGGCTGTGGCTTGCTTCTGGGTGGGGGAGGGCTACATCCTGCTCAGCTGTGGGACAAGGGGGCCTGGTGGGAGTTGTAGTGCTGGCAGCATGTACACATGTACCCATGGTGATGTTGCTAACTACCTTTGGGGGCTTCAGGGGGAGTGTCCGTTGTATCTGTGAGAGATGTGTTGGGAGGAGTGTTGTGCACATGAATGAATTTGTACCTAGGAGGTATTATTTTGTGATAGGGCAAGACAGTACATTTGTGTGATGTTAGGCATTTGTTTGTACTTACCAGCCTCCACTCCCCGGGTATTCCTGAGAGACTCTCTGGATGTAGAATGCCAAGCACCTTCTCCTCCCATTCAGTGAATGTTTTGAGTGGAACGGGAGGGCCACTGCCTGTCCTCTGGGCCAGCTCATGGTTCTTGGCTCTCCTCTTTTTGACCACTGCCTTCAGATCGTGCCACCTCTTCATGATTTCATCTCTATTGCGTGGCACGGTCCCTACTGCATTGACCTTCTCTACTATCCTTCTCCACATTTGCGTCCTTGTTGCCAGTGGTGTCTGTTGGACCTGGTTACCAAACAATTGTGGTTCTACCCTGATTATCTCATCGACCATGACCCTCAACTCGCTCTCAGTGAATTTGGGCATTCTCTGTGGTGACATGGTGTGTGATGTGTCAAGGTGTTTAGGGTGCAGGTGTGGGAGTGGTAGTGGTGGTTGTGATGTGTATGGTGTGTGCTGTGCAAAGGTGTCAGAGGTGCAGGTGTGGAAGTGGTGGTGGTGGTGGTGATGTGTGTGTGTTGTGCAGATTTGCCTCTCCTGTCATCTGTGGTGGATGTCCCCTCAGTTGTGGAGTTTTGCAAAGGATTGTGGTCTGTTGGGGGCTGGATTTATACTGGTGTCTGAGGGTGTGTCAGGATGGGGTATTGGTTGCAGGTGTGGTGTGTGTGTGTACCTGGGATTTGTAGTTTTTGTGTTTCCCATGGGGGTGTGTCTTTGGGCTGTGTTGGCTATTTTTGGGTGCATGCCTTGTATGGTTGGTGCACTTTGTGGCCATGTTGTGTGTTTTTCTGGCGACCGCCATTTTTTTGGCGGAGCGTCCGCAGTGGTGGCTCGGCTATGGCGCTTCCGCCGTCTCACTGATTCTTCACTGTTGTCGACCGCGGCGGTTGGTAGCAGCGCACTGCACCGCGGGGATGTCGGGAATATCATAATTTTGATGGCGGTGTCTCCGCTGTGGTTGCGGGCGTTTGGCCTGTTTCCGCTGCGACACCGACCGCCGCGGACGGGTTTGGGCCCTTTTCGCAGGCGTACGGCGGATTCTCGGGTCTCCTTTCCGCCGCGGTTGTGGTTTTACCGCTGGGGATCTTAATCTAGCCGTCGGTTTTCCCGCGGTAGCGGCGGGCGGTGTTTTCCCGCTACCATGGCGGTCGTTTTTTTTTCCGTCCGCCATCGTAATTACCTCCAAAATTTCTTAGCTCTATATTAATGAAAATTATATTTAAAAAAAAAAAGTTTAAAAACAATATTTGTTACCAAAAAACTAGATATCCTTGACAATTATAATTTGTGTCATGATATTACCGTTGCAACAATATATTTTGGACAATAAATCTCTATCACGATATTTTAAACTCACTATTTTCTCCAAACATCAGGTTTGCTTTGTGGCTGCTGCTGCTTTAAAAGGGCCATCCATGTAGATAAAAAGAGTTCTCTTTGCCTATTCCTGCATCTCTAACAATCAACAAAAATCTGTTTTCTAGAATGTTTCATTGTTTGATGATAGCATCTGGGGTTTCAAGATGTATTGTTGCATCATTCACTGGATGGCCCCTTTAAGTGCAATAATGGGACCCATGAAGATTCCATACGCTGGCTGGCATGGCGTTACTTGACTCAGTCCAGCACAAAGATAATGAGCGGTTGTTAATTTAGTTCTCAACTATAACAGGTGGTCGTCTTGGACTATTGCCACACCAGAGGGCAATGCACCACTGCTTGTTAGAATGCAGAACAAGCTCTGCTGTAGATGCCTTTAAAGAAAGATGAAAATACTGTAGAGACATTAAATTCACGCAAGGGACTGCTACCCTGATTTTGAGACAGTGGAGCATGAAGAAGCAGGCCCAAAATGTCTGCTTCTACATCACCTGCTGCTTCATTCAAGATATTATTCATTCATTCAAGATGTTTAGATTTGCATTTAAAATGTAATAATTTTATATATATATATATATAAATATATATATGTGTGTTGATGGAGCACGATTTTTGTAAATAAAATCTGCTCAATGTAATTCACCCTAAATGCATGCTTTAAAAACATGAGCGACAATACTAACGTATATTACGAGAGTGTACAACACGTAAATATGCATAAGGCACGACAGTTTGATTTTCTTAGTCAAAGTAATGAGAATAGTGCTAACTGAATGTTATTCTGTCTTCCTAATTTCAGAAAAATAAACGGCAAAAGAAAAAGCTTTATTCTTCGTGAAAGTAGTGTAGGCTTTCAGAAATTATTCACTGTTTTCCTAAAATAATGTAGGCCTTAGAATTGTTAGGGGATGTGCTTTTCCGTGCTCCTGTCTGTTGGAACCGGGTTTACCGAGTCCGCCACGGTAGCATGGCGCGAGGCGGGAAAGCACGCGAAGGCAATGTGTAAGGCAGTTGTGCAGCACACTCTTACTTTGACTAAGAAAAGCGAACGCAATAACATGACACCACACCAGGCTTGTGTATTTAAAATCAAGATCTTTTATATATAAATCAAGGTAGCATCAGATGAGGCAGATTAATTCAGATCTACATTTAAATTCATTGCATTACTCAACTGGTGCACATTCTTAATAAAGCATCATAGCTCATCAACATTGTAGGCCACTAAGAGGCCGCAGGAATTATCTCTTAAACGTAGCACCAATAATGATCACAAGATGCATTAATAAAACATGGGCCTAAACATGCAGTTCACTTCAAGCATATTCAATTACTTAAAAGAAGGCTTTTCACGTTACATTTCAATAGGCCTGCATTAATCTAGGCGCACCCACATTCAGTACAGTGGGCATCGCAATTCCAGTACACCTGTAACATAAAACACTTCAACTCTTGGCGGTGTACACTTCAGCTCAATTCAATTAATCACTTTCCCCCTTAGGTAAAGACTTTGCAGTTATCAGCATAGGCCTAGGCAGTAATTACAATAGGCATCAGCATTAAATTAATAAACACTGTGGGGAACCCCTCAACATGTCCTGTATTCTGGGGCTTCTGTGTCCCTTAGGGGTTAATTCCAGGCTAGGCCCACTCCTCTCCGGGGCCTCGCCTCATGGGGAAAGTTACACAGTTAATTTAGGGGTTAATGGTGGCCCCCGGCCCCCAGTGGCGTTTTGTGGGCCCTAGGGGCCTCCTGGGCTCACCTGGTGCGTGGTCGTTGGTTGCGCTTCCTAGCGCTTGGCGATCTCCAGGCCCGGCCCGTGTTCTGGAGGGCGGGGCCCGGTCGGGGTACCTCGGCCTTCTGGACGGAATTACGGGTCGTTGCGGGGGCCGGTATCACCCTCCTCCGGCCCCCGGGATCAGGGAAGTGACTTTGAGGCACGTTGCGGGGGCCGGTATCACCCTCCTCCGGCCCCCGGGGTCAGGTGAGTGACTTGGTGGGCTTCAGGGACTTCGGGAAGGGGAGCGGGAGCCGGCAGTCCTCTCCGGCCAGCTCCCCGTCTCCCTCTGCACGGCCGGAGCTCTTCCTCGTCCTCCGTCGGCGCTGGAGGGCGTGGCGGGAGCCGGCGCCCAATCGCTGCATGGCCTTCCCGGGGGCGCGGCCGGCGTCCCCGGTTGCCCAGCAACGGCGGCGGCGGGGCCTGGAGGCCTCGCGGATCGCGCTAGGCCGCGCCTGCTTCAGCGGCCCCCTTGGGCTGCGGCGGTGATTTCTTCGGCCGCGACGGCGGCGGTGGGGCCCCGGGCCCGGCGGTGATGACTGGGGCAATTTTGAAGGCTTCGGTGAAGGGCGTGGATGGCGCACCTCACCACATCCACTCGAGGGGCCTCCCTCAACACAGCGCTTCCTTCGGTGAGGGCGCGGACGGCGCACCTCACCACACGGCCTCGAGGAGGGCTTTTCCTCACAGCAGCACTTCTCCTCACGCGGCGGCGGCCGCGGCGGTGATTCCCTCATGAGGTCAGTGACCTGAGGGGGGGCAGTTTCTCCCTCGTGGAGACAGAACGCGGGGCGCACCAGCAGCCTGTGGGCAGGGCTGACTGGAAAAGTACTTGGGGGGCAGCCCAGCAGCAGGCAAGAATAGATAGGGGGTGAAGGTCTAGCGCTTCAGGGTACGGCGCTTTACCTGGTGATCCCCAGTTTGGCAGTTTAGGTTTCAGGCCTTGCTGGACGGTCAGGCCTCCTCAAATTAAGGTTTCTTGCGGCTGTTTCAGATTGGTTGCTTCTTAGGAGTTTCTTGTCAGGAGTTTCTTGTCAGAAGTTTCTTATTATAAGTTTCTTGTCAAAAGTTTCTTGTCAGAAGTTTCTTCTTATGAGGGGGGGGGATGAGTTGGTGGTTCTGGGAGTGCTTGATGTTTTTCCCAGCACGCTGAAGGTGGTTCCCTGGGTCCCCTCACGCTGGGCAAGGTCAGTGGGTGGTGGGCGTTCCTCAGCTGACTTACTACAGCAGGGCCTAAGCCCTGTCAGCAGCAGTAGTGTAGGTCTCCCCCCTAGGCCCTAAAGCCTGTACTCCGGCGGAGGTTCTCCCAGGATCAGTGGTGCCCCAACTCAACTGACTAAAATTTTTCCCTCCAAGCCTTTTATACCCCTAGGTCAGGTGACCCTCCCAAAGGCGGCAAAACATAACTCCTCCCACAGCCCGGAAGGTTCTGGAACCTTCTACATGGCTGGCTATGTGGCCCAGAGGCGGGGACGGAATGGATACTGTATCCCTATGTCCCAGCCTGACCCTGGCTACTAGTGTGTATGCGTGTAAGGCCCCTCTGCAGTAGCAGGGGCCTGTGGCAGCCATCTTGAGTGAGAGAGCACCTGCACCTCAGCACTGGCTAGCAGTGGCAAGGCGCCCGGAGACCTAGGTCCAGTAAAAATACGGTGGCAAAAATGAGGCGCCAAAGGGAAAAAAAACAGGGCAAGACCACCCTAGGGCTGACAGGTCTAACACGCGTCCCCCCCAGCCGAAAGAGGGGAGAGCTTCTCAACCTCTAGGGAGTTCTCGTCGCTAAGGCGGAAAAACCGGGAGAGACCGTCAGCGTTGGCGCGGTCTACACCGGGTCGATGTTCCACCCGAAAGTCCATCCCCTGGAGGGAAATGGACCACCTCAACAATTTGGGGTTTTCGCCTCTCATCTGCATAAGCCAGCGAAGGGGTCTGTGGTCGGTCTGGATCAGGAAGTGACAACCAAAAAGGTATGGCCTCAACTTCTTTACAGCCCAAACCACGGCAAAGGCTTCTCGTTCGATGGTACTCCACCGCTGTTCCCGGGGAGTAGTCTTCGGGAAATGAAGGCCACTGGCTGGTCTTGGCCATCGTCATTCAGCTGCGAGAGCACAGCTCCTATGCCATGCTCAGAAGCGTCTGTCTGTACGATAAATTCCCGTCCAAAGTCTGGAGTCCTGAGCACCGGTGCGGTGCACATTGCACGTTTGAGGGTCTCAAAGGCTTCCTGGCAGGCAGCCGTCCAGATGACTCTGCGTGGCTGCTTCTTTGAAGTCAATTCCGTCAATGGGCCCACGATGGCTCCATATCCCTTGACGAACCAGCGGTAGTATCCCGTGAGGCCGAAAAAAGCTCGGACCTCTGTTTGGGTCTTGGGGGGGCTCCCAGGCCAAGATGGTCTCGATCTTGGCTTGGAGGGGTTGCACCTTACCTCCGCCCACCAGATGTCCCAGGTACACGACAGATCCCTGTCCAATCTGGCACTTGCTGGCCTTGATGGTTAGACCAGCCCGTTGCAGAGCCTGCAGCACCTCCTGGAGATGCTCCAGATGGTCCTCCCAGCTGCTACTGAAGACAGCTATGTCATCCAGGTAGGCAGCAGAGAAGGCCTCTAGGCCAGACAGCACCTGGTTCACCAACCGCTGGAAAGTGGCTGGAGCATTTTTCAACCCGAAGGGCATCACCCGAAATTGAAAGTGGCCCTCGGGGGTGGAGAACGCAGTCTTCTCCCTTGCTCCTTCCGCCATGGCGATCTGCCAATAGCCTGACGTCAAATCAATGGTACTCAGATACCGGGCTGCTCCCAGCCGGTCAATGAGCTCATCCGCCCGAGGGATCGGGTGAGCGTCGGTCTTAGTGACTGAGTTGAGTCCACGGTAATCCAGACAGAACCGAAGTTCTGGTGTGGTGCCCGGTGGGGCCACTTTCGGCACCAACACCACCGGACTAGCCCAAGGGCTACTGGAAGGCTCAATCACTCCCAGTTCTAGCATCTTGGTAACCTCACCCTGGATACTAGCCTTGACTTTATCGGACAGCCGGTAAGACTTGGTTTTTACGGGCGGACTGTCCCCTGTGTCCACATCCTGGGTACACAGGTGCGTGATCCCAGGCGTGAGGGAGAACAACGAGGCGTACTGCCCCAAGACCTGGCGGCAGTCCCTCTGTTGCTCTGGGGTCAAGGATGGGGCGAGGACCACTCCCTCTACCGAACCATCCTTCTCATGGGCCGCCAGAAGGTCTGGAAGAGGCTCACTCTCCTCCTCCTCACTTCCATCTGTTATCATTAGGAGAGTGAGTTCTGAACGCTCCTGGTGGGGCTTCAGGCGGTTGACGTGGAACACCCTGTGGGGTTGACGGGGGGTCTTCACATCGACGACATATGTGGTCTGGCCTCTCCTTTCCAAGATCTCAAACGGTCCAGTCCACCTGTCCTGGAGGGCGCTAAGCTCTCCTGGCTCCATGACCCACACCTTCTGTCCAGCGTCCAACTCTACCGTCCGAGCGTTCCGGTCATACCATTTCTTCATGACGGCCTGACTAGCCTCTAGGTTGTCCGAGGCTTCCTTCCACAGCTTGGCCACTTGGCTGCGGAATGCCAGCATATAGCTGACCACATCACGGGGAAGCTTCGAGGAAGACTTCTCCCACCCCTCCTTGACAAGACTGAGGGGCCCCCGAACGGGGTGGCCATAGAGCAGCTCAAAGGGGCTGAAACCGACCCCCTTCTGCGGCACCTCTCGGTAGGAGAAGAGCAGACAGGGTAAGAGGACGTCCCACTTCCTTCTCAAGTCCTCGGGTAGGCTCCTGATCATCCCCTTCAAGGTTTTGTTAAAGCGCTCCACGAGCCCGTTCGTCTGGGGGTGGTAAGGAGTGGAGAACCGGTAGGTCACTCCACACTCCTTCCACATGGCCTGCATGTAGGCCGACATGAAATTCGTGTCCCTATCTGACACCACAACCTTGGGGAATCCCACTCGGGTAAAAATCCCCATCAGGGCCCGCGCCACCACCGGTGCAGTGATGGTCCTCAGAGGGATTGCCTCTGGGTACCGGGTGGCGTGGTCTACCAGCACCAAAATGAACCTATGTCCTGCAGAAGTCGGCGGGTCCAATGGCCCGACAATGTCAATCCCTACCCGCTCAAAAGGGGTATCGACAACTGGGAGAGGTTCTAGAGGGACCTTCACTTTAGTCCCTGTCTTGCCGCTCGCTTGGCAAGTGGTGCAAGTCTTGCAAAAAGTGTCAGAAGTGACGCGCATCCTGGGCCAGTAAAAATGTGGGACCAGACGCGCAAACGTCTTGTCTTGGCCCAGGTGTCCTGCTAGTGGTATTTTGTGTGCCAACTCTAGCAGAAAGGCTCGGTAGCATTGGGGGACCACCACGGCCCTTGATGACCCATGCACCGGAGCCTTAGGCTCACTGTAGAGGAGACCATCCTCCCAGTAGACATGGTAGTTACCAGTCTCAGTTCCAGCTGCTTGGGCTTCGGCTTGTTGCCGCATGCCTTCAAGCGAAGGGCACTCCTTCTGCGCCCGGCAAAATTTCTCCCGGGTAGGCCCTCCTTCCACCTGCCACTCTGCAGGGGTCAGCAGGTCCCCCACGGGAACACCAACCACCTCAGCGGACTCCGGGGCCACCTCCGCGGGCTCCCCATCCATCTCACCGGGTGTCTCCTCCTGGACATCTCCTCGTCCAGCAGTGGGCTGGGCCATTATTTCAGGCTCCAACCCGGGCTGAGTTCCCTGTCGGGCAGCCATGGACCGCGTGACGACGCAAGTCCATCCTGGTAATCCCAACATCTCAGCATGGGCATTGAACTCTACCTCCCTCCAGGCAGTATGTTCCAAGTTGTTGCCCAGCAGACAGTCAACTGGCATGGCAGGGCTCACCGCAACCTTCAACAGACCTGATACTCCTCCCCACTCAAAGGGAACTTGGGCCACGGGGTAATGACCCAGGCTATTATCAGCCATAACAACCGGGTGGAATTCCTCAGGAATCACCTGCTCTGGGGACACCAGCTGACGTCTCACCATCGTCATGCTGGCACCTGTGTCCCTCAGAGCCTCCACCTCCTCCCCGTTCACCAGGACCCTCTGCCGATACTTGGCAGTGTTCGCGGGTACCTGAACCCGTGGGATGATCTCTCTATCCCCCAGGGAAACTAAGGTCAAGCCTGTCCCCTCACCTCCCCTACCTAGGGACAACTCCTCCCCAAGCGCTACACTGGCCACCCCGGGGCTCTTACCTCCTGTGGGGGCTGGGGTTCTCTTGCAACACTGGGGATCCCCCTTGTAGTGTCCAACCTCCCCACACTCGTAGCACCGGACAGTTCTGGGCTGCTGACTCCTGTCAGGATAAGTGGGTTTCTGGAATCCAGATTGGGATGGGGAACCTACCCCTCTCCCAGGCGGTCTATTTTGGGGGCCTTTAAAGAACTCCCTCTTTTTATCTCCCCCCTCTTTCTTCTGGGGGAGCCCCTGTCCACCTTTTGGGGGGTCCACCCCGGCTCCCTTGTGGGACACCCGAGTGCTGACCCACGTGTCTGCCTCCTCTGCAAGCTCCCTAGGATTGGTCAGCTTGCGGTCCACCAAGTACTGGCGCAGCTCCGGAAAACATTTCTCTAGGAGGTGCTCTCTCAAGAACAGGTCGTACAGCCCTTTGTAATTGTCAACGTTGCTGCAACGCACCAAACCCTCCAATGCCTTCCGGGCATAATCAAAAAAATTCACCCAGTTTTGTGTGTGAAGCTTGTGGCTGTTGCGGAACTTTTGGCGGTACTTCTCTGGGGTGAGGCCAAACTTCTTGAGCAGGGCCTCCTTCATGATAGGGTAGTTGGTCTGATCCCCCTTATCTAAGGTTAAAAGTGTGTCCCTTACTGGTGGAGGTATGTACCTGTAAAGACCTCCCCCCCAGTAGCTCTCAGGAACTCTATTGGCCACCAAAGCCACCTCGTACGCCGCCAACCACTTATCGATGTCATCTCCTACACTAAAACTGGCTATCACCTCTCTTGGAAGGTAAAATTTGGGCTCCTGTGGAACCCCAGCAGGTACGCTGCCACCATTCACTTTGCCCTGCATCTCCATCTGCAAGGCTCGGAGCTCTAGTTCCTTCAGGCTAAGCTCATGCGCAAGCTTCCTTTCCTCCATGGCTAGCCTTGCCTGTTCTCCTTCTCTTTCCATCCTAGCAAGTTCTAATGTTAATCGCCTCTCCTCCCTCCTGTCCTCAAATTCCTCTGCCGACAAACTCCCCCTGACGCACTACTGCCTGCCCTGGAACGTCTTCCTGGCAACACATTCTCGCTAACATCAATGTGCAGTAGGTCCAGTTCTCCTGGGTTGTCTGCCTCCCCTGCTCCTCGTCCCCTCTTCCCTCCGGGTGGGCCATTACCCATGCCCTCAAAGCTTTCTGAAGCACCTCCTTCCTGGCACCTCGCTTGACGGCCACCCCCTCTCTAGGCAGAACTCCTTGAGCTGTGTCACCGTATACCTTTCTAGGTTGGCTAACTCAAACTCCATCCTCCTAGGTGGGGCCCCAGACAATTTAGGGAAAGGGTTCTAGACTGTAGGTAGCAGGTCTAACGCAGGAATGTACACAATCGGCAATTACAAAAGAATTCCTAGCACTTGCATTACAATAGGTGTCCAATTGCGGCGCACACTGAGTCACTGTAGGGTGCTGCACAAACACCAGTCCTTATCCAACCGCTGAACACCAAATGTTGGAACCTGGTTTACCGAGTCCGCCACGGTAGCATGGCGCGAGGCGGGAAAGCACGCGAAGGCAATGTGTAAGGCAGTTGTGCAGCACACTCTTACTTTGACTCAGAAATGCGAACGCAATAACATGACACCACACCAGGCTTGTGTATTTAAAATCAGGATCTTTTATATATAAATCAAGGTAGCATCAGATGAGGCAGATTAATTCAGATCTACATTTAAATTCATTGCATTACTCAACTGGTGCACATTCTTAATAAAGCATCATAGCTCATCAACATTGTAGGCCACTAAGAGGCCGCAGGAATTATCTCTTAAACGTAGCACCAATAATGATCACAAGATGCATTAATAAAACATGGGCCTAAACATGCAGTTCACTTCAAGCATATTCAATTACTTAAAAGAAGGCTTTTCACGTTACATTTCAATAGGCCTGCATTAATCTAGGCGCACCCACATTCAGTACAGTGGGCGTCGCAATTCCAGTACACCTGTAACATAAAACACTTCAACTCTTGGCGGTGTACACTTCAGCTCAATTCAATTAATCACTTTCCCCCTTAGGTAAAGACTTTGCAGTTATCAGCATAGGCCTAGGCAGTAATTACAATAGGCATCAGCCTTAAATTAATAAACACTGTGGGGAACCCCTCAACATGTCCTGTATTCTGGGGCTTCTATGTCCCTTAGGGGTTAATTCCAGGCTAGGCCCACTCCTCTCCGGGGCCTCGCCTCATGGGGAAAGTTACACGGTTAATTTAGGGGTTAATGGTGGCCCCCAGTGGCGTTTTTGTGGGCCCTAGGGGCCTCCTGGGCTCACCTGGTGTGTGGTCGTTGGTCGCGCTTCCTAGCGACTGGCGATCTCCAGGCCCGGCCCGTGTTCTGGAGGGCGGGGCCCGGTCGGGGTACCTCGGCCTTCTGGCCGGAATTACGGGTCGTTGCGGGGGCCGGTATCACCCTCCTCCGGCCCCCGGGATCAGGGAAGTGACTTTGAGGCACGTTGCGGGGGCCGGTATCACCCTCCTCCGGCCCCCGGGGTCAGGTGAGTGACTTGGCGGGCTTCAGGGACTTCGGGAAGGGGAGCGGGAGCCGGCAGTCCTCTCCGGCCGGCTCCCCGTCTCCCTCTGCACGGCCGGAGCTCTTCCTCGGCCTCCGTCGGCGCTGGGGGGCGTGGCGGGAGCCGGCGCCCAATCGCTGCGCGGCCTTCCCGGGGGCGCGGCCGGCGTCCCTGGTTGCCCAGCAACGGCGGCGGCGGGGCCTGGAGGCCTCGCGGATCGCGCTAGGCCGCGGCTGCTTCACGCGGCCCCCTTGGGCTGCGGCGGTGATTTCTTTGGCCGCGGCGGTGGGGCCCCGGGCCCGGCGGTGATGACTGGGGCAATTTTGAAGGCTTCGGTGAGGGCGCGGACGGCGCACCTCACCACATCCACTCGAGGGGCCTCCCTCAACACAGCGCTTCCTTCGGTGAGGGCGCGGACGGCACACCTCACCACACGGCCTCGAGGAGGGCTTTTCCTCACAGCAGCACTTCTCCTCACGCGGCGGCGGCCGCAGCGGTGATTCCCTCACGAGGTCAGTGACCTGAGGGGGGAGGCAGTTTCTCCCTCGTGGAGACAGAACGCGGGGCGCACCAGCAGCCTGTGGGCAGGGCTGACTGGAAAAGTACTTGGGGGGCAGCCCAGCAGCAGGCAAGAATAGATAGGGGGTGAAGGTCTAGTGCTTCAAGGTACAGCGCTTTACCTGGTGATCCCCAGTTTGGCAGTTTAGGTTTCAGGCCTTGCTGGACGGTCAGGCCTCCTCAAATTAAGGTTTCTTGCGGCTGTTTCAGATTGGTTGCTTCTTAGGAGTTTCTTGTCAGGAGTTTCTTGTCAGAAGTTTCTTATTATAAGTTTCTTGTCAAAAGTTTCTTGTCAGAAGTTTCTTCTTATGAGGGGGGGGATGAGTTGGTGGTTCTGGGAGTGCTTGATGTTTTTCCCAGCACGCTGAAGGTGATTCCCTGGGTCCCCTCACGCTGGGCAAGGTCAGTGGGTGGTGGGCGTTCCTCAGCTGACTTACTACCGCAGGGCCTAAGCCCTGTCAGCAGCAGTAGTGTAGGTCTCCCCCCTAGGCCCTAAAGCCTGTACTCCGGCGGAGGTTCTCCCAGGATCAGTGGTGCCCCAACTCAACTGACTAAAAAGTTTTCCCTCCAAGCCTTTTATACCCCTAGGTCAGGTGACCCTCCCAAAGGCGGCAAAACATAACTCCTCCCACAGCCCGGAAGGTTCTGGAACCTTCTACATGGCTGGCTATGTGGCCCAGAGGCGGGGACGGAATGGATACTGTATCCCTATGTCCCAGCCTGACCCTGGCTACTAGTGTGTATGCGTGTAAGGCCCCTCTGCAGTAGCAGGGGCCTGTGGCAGCCATCTTGAGTGAGAGAGCACCTGCACCTCAGCACTGGCTAGCAGTGGCAAGGCGCCCGGAGACCTAGGTCCAGTAAAAATACGGTGGCAAAAATGAGGCGCAAAAGGGAAAAAAACAGGGCAAGACCACCCTAGGGCTGACAGGTCTAACACTGTCCTTCAAATGTTACAAATGCTTTCTTAGGGTAGAGATATTTAGCCTGTTTCTGGATGAGTCTTTTAGAGTTCTCTGCTGTCTAGGCGAGGTTTGCAGATGTCATGAATGAAACAATTTCAATGTTTAAATACATTTGTAACTAGGGGGGTCATTACGATGGCGGTCGGACTTTTGTCTGACCGCCATCGTTGCGGTAGTGGGACCGGCCCCCTACGAGGTGGCCTATCCACCTACCGCATTACGATGCGACCACCACTGCGGCGGTCGCAGGCCCTATCCGTAACATTGCGGCGGGGATGCAGTCAGCTGCCCCCACTGCAATGCCCAGAAAAAGGCATTTGCACATCCCTGCACTACGTGGCAGGCACCATGCTGTGCCTGCCACATGGTGCATGGATATGTACGGGCACCATAGGGGCCCCCCAGTGCCCTTGCCCCAGGCCCAGGGATTAAGAGGGGTCAGCTATGGGCCCACAAATCAATTTCTGCTATTCGTTTTGCAACGGATTGTCCGCCGCAAAACGAACGGAGGAAAGGGATATCATAATCCCTACGGCGGTGCCTGCAAGGCACCGCCGCAATGTTGGGCAATGTTTTGGTTCTGACAGGGGGTCGGAAAAGGACCGCCTGTCGGAACCGTGGCAGGCGGTCTTTATGACCACCGTGCTCAACCAACGATCCCCCGCCATCATAATTTGGCGGGGGAAAACAGCTGCACGATGGCGGAGGGCCTTCTGCCCATCGTAATGACCCCCTAGGTTCTTTTTCTCTTCCTCTCTTGAAAATTATACAATATTTAGACAGAGTGTTTAGAAAATAGTAGTAAAGTCACTGTCAGAAGATTGTCACACCATCGTGAATAACCAATAGAGAGGCTTGCTGAAGAGAGAGAATGCAACATATTAACGGACAAAAGGAAGTAGCGTACTGAAAAGATTCCTGTGGGAAAATGTGCCATGGCGCGTTCACGAGATTGGTGACTTGTCCCTGCATTTGTGGTTTGCTGAATGCCGTTCTGGTTCCTGATTCTCTAGCTGGCAGATCCTGCTGATCCTAAGAGACTTTCCTAGAGACTTTGCACATCATCGACTGGTGATGCTGCTCTCGCTATACCCTAACGGCCGTGGGGTTAGCATTTCAGACTAATTGCACGCTGTGCATTAGTATTTCATTTCGTAAGTGAATTGTAATTCGCTGATATTTTTCTCTTTTTCTCACTCCTCTATATCTGATGTTTCTGATATTTCTCATAACTGAACTGTTGTGATTATTGTGAATCTATTCTGTACTTTTATGAACCATATAATGATATTCTAATTTATATTTTGTGCTTGACCATTCATATTATGAAATAACAATAAAACTAATAGAAAATAATAGTGTTTGTCTTTATTACTGAGTTACTGAGTTATTTGGATATGTTTTAATGACCAAAGTTTTACGTATTTCTTCATTGTAGGTCCTCGTGGAGAAATAGCATTCCGTCTTTCATTATTTAGACGCTTTTAGCTCTACCAAAGATTAATTGGAGGACCTCTGATATTGCTAACTAAGTGATAATGACTTATGGGCCCGTGATTAGAGTTACGTTTCCGATTATTATTTAGTGGTTGGTGTGGATAAGTGAGCCGACAAAAATCCCCCAATGCTTCTGCTGCATCAGTTTTTGGTAGTTGCATCAGATGGTTAGTTTAGACTAAAATGCTAGGGAATGAAGAGGCGGAATTTAAAGACAGGACAGACTTAAAACAGTTTTATGATATATGTGAGTTCGTACCTTTATGTCACGTTGAGGTTTGTTGAATCTCAATGGAATTAGTGGGTCCGTCGTAGGCCTGAGATCCCGGGATAAGCCTAAGGGCTGTCTTAGTGTAGCATACACTAAGCTTTATGTGCATTGTCTGCTGTTGATGCGGTACTAGGCGGTCGTCAAACTGAAAGTTACTGCACAAGGAACTTTGTTGAATGAAGTAGTGGAGGTTTATTTGGGTCACTTCAGAAGTGCAACTGGGGAAGTCCCAAGAAATATCCATTTGTAAGAGGGCATAATCGTGCTGGTCGAAATTGTTCTGGAGTGTAGAAATTTCTTAGAGTACATGAAAATACTATTGTATATCTTTTAGTGGAGCAGACAAGCTGTGTTTATGTAGTTCGTTATTGTTTGTCAATGACTTGAAAAGACATTGACGCTGATTTTGTAAAGGGAGGGTCAGTAGAAGGAGTAATACTGACGAAACAAAGAGCTGCACTGGTATTGGTCAGTGGTGAGTACACGTCACCAAAAGTGCTGCGCTGCTATAGGTTAGTTGGTGTGAGTCGCGCTGAGATTGGACAGCGTAAAATAACATTGATTGGAAGCAGAGAAACATAATACGGAAGGGAGTTTGTAGACTTATTTACTAATACGAACTTTACAGATTTAAGAAGAAAACATGAAGATAATTAAATTGTTGAAAACATTGTGTAGCAAAGATCAGCCAATAGTAATCAGAGAAGGAGCTTCCATAGCTCCTGAAGGACTGCCTGCATCATTTATGGCGATAAAAGGGGATACCATACTTGTGCTTGGTTAGAAAATTGGATGAAATATACAGAACAAGATGGTAATTTGGCATTTCCAGCAAATGGTACTTTTAATACTAAGATTTAAAAAAAATTGAGGAGACGAATGAATAATTTGAGTCCAAATCCAAGATCTATGCAGTACGAAGCTCTTGAAGAGTGGGATTACGAAGCATATAAAAGAGAAAGAGACGGACAACAGAATAGATACAAAAATACAGTGAGTAGGTATTCAGAAGCAAAATGGGATGCTCGGAAAAAATTGTGGAGGAGAGATACTGTTGAAGGAAATAGGATGTTTCCAGTTAGAGAGGTTGAGTCGACTAAAAGAGAAAAAAATAAAGAGGGCCCGATTCACAGAACTAACTTAAGACAAAATCCTAAACTTACTACCATTTTGGTATTCACAGAAGGCACTTACTCATTTTGGTATTCACAGAAGGCACTTACTCATTGATGAGTAAGTGCCTTCTGTGAATACCAAAATGAGTAAGTTACACAAAATGAGTAAGTTACTCAAAATGAGTAAGTTACTCATTTTGGTATTCATAGAAGGCACTTACTCATCAATGAGTAAGTGCCTTCTGTGAATACCAAAATGAGTAAGTTACACAAAATGAGTAAGTTACTCAAAATCAGTAAGTTACTCAAAATGAGTAAGTAAGTGCCTTCTGCGACTACCAAAATGAGTAAGTGCCTTCTGTGAATACCAAAATGGTAGTAAGTTTAGGATTTTGTCTTAAGTTAGTTCTGTGAATCGGGCCCAGAATTCACAAATGCAGGTATCAAATAATAGAGGACAGGGTTTACAAATACCACAAGCTTTTATGCCAAATCAGGATGTGAATGGTCAAATGCAAAGGTACAATGCGAATGTGGGTTTTCATACCAATGGTGAAGTAAATTCAAATGTGCAGGTGGCTACACAATATTTGATGCAGTCAGAAGAAAATTATTCAGATACATCACAATGACGGTGCCTGAGGGGGGAGGAAGAGTGCGTTCTTGGCGCATCTCTAAAGGTAGATCAGTCAGGTCCCTATGTGGATGGCGAGGTTGCTGGCAATGCCATTACATTCCTCATAGATACTGGTGCTACCCGTTCTACTGTGAGAACTGTGGAAATCCCAAACCTACCCCTCTCGGGAGAAAGTATCCAAGTTGCAGGAGTTTCAAACAAATTAATTAAAATGCCAGTGACAAAACCAATGAAAGTTCAAATTGGCAATTTTCAGTTACCCAAATTTGTTGTGTGTGACACTAGTCCAGTTAACTTGAGAGGTAGAGACTTACGTAGCAAAATGAACTGTTCCATTTATTGTACCCCAGATGGAATAGCATTTCACACGAAGGACGAGGTTGTGATTTTTAAAATATTAAGACAGGGAACAGAAGTGAATGAATTGTATCCATTGTTTACAGCAACTGTTGAGTTGAGAGATACGGTGATGTCTGATGTGTGGGATTTTACAGGGAAAGAGATCGGATTAATGAAAGGAGTTGCACCGATTCAAATAACAGTAAAGCCCAATGCAGAATTTCCAAAAACACCACAATACAAAATGAGTCCTGAGATAATTGCAGGGGTAACACCTGTGATTGATATGCTGATTGAGCAGGGAATATTAAAAGAAATCCTTGGAAGTCCATGCAATTTACCTATAATGGGAATTCGCAACCCGAATGGGAAACATAGGATTGTACAGGACCTGAGAAATGTGAACAAAATTGTTATACCTTGATGTCCAATTGTACCGAATCCAGCTGTGATCCTATATCAGATCCCATGTGATGCAGAATGGCTATCAGTAATCGATCTGTGTCAAGCATTTTTCTCGATACCCTTACATCTTGATAGCCAATATTTATTTGCATCCCGGTTCGGGAACCGTGTTTTGGCATGGTGGCGAGTTCCTCAAGGGTACACAGAAAGCCCCTCAATTTTCAATCAGATATTGAAGAAATGTTTGGAGTCATTGGTAATGCCTAAATACTCAGTTCTGGTCCAATATATTGATGACCTTTTGGTGGCATCCAAAACGAGAGAAGACTGTGTGACAGACACAATTGCTCTGCTGAACCATTTGGCAGTAGGTGGGCATAAGGTCTCACCGGCAAAATTACAATTCTGTAAAAAATAAGTTCTATATCTAGGATTGAAAAGGGAATTCAGAAAGTCTCTCAAGATCGGAACAGTGCTATTATGTAAATGAATCAGCCAAAAACGCAGAAAGAAGTTAAAATATTTTTGGGAATGGTTGGATATTGCAGGCAGTGGATTATGAATTTTTCACTGATTGCCAAGCCATTACAGAGATGGACACACAAGGATGTGGCAGATCCAATGCATCTTGATGTGGAAGGCATGAAAACATTTTTGGAGTTGCGAGACAGTCTATGTCGAGCATCAGCATTAGGAATGCCAGATTTTGACAAAGAGTTTGAATTGTTCTGTAATGAACGTGATGGTTGCACACTGTCAGTTCTAACTCAAGATCACGGAACAGCACGAAGGCCAGCGGCATATTTTTCCGCCACATTGGATCCAGTCACTGCAGCTTTACCAGGATGTTTAAAAGCAGTTGCTGCTACTTGTGTGAGTCTTGAACAGAGTGAGTTGATTGTAATGGGACATGCTTTAAAAGTGTATGTGCCACATTCAGTAGAGAATTTGTTAACACAAACTCGCACACAGCATCTTACAAGCAGTCGGTTAACAAAATATGAACAAGTGATATTGGGAGCTGAGAATGTAACAATAGCAAGATGTACGACTTTGAATCCAGCTACATTGTTATCAACACCAGGCTGCGAAGTGGTTTTTGATGAAGTTGATCATGATTGCCTGGATGTGACTGAGTTGTGTACCAAACCAAGACCTGATATCAAAGATACTCCATTGACTGAGTCTGATGTTGTTTTGTTTATGGATGGATCATGTCTAAGAGATTCAGAAGGATGTTTGAGGGCTGCTTATGCAATTTCCACAGCGGTAAATGTGATTGAAGCATCATGGTTGAAAAGAGTGAGTTCTGCACAAGTGGCTGAGGTGGTGGCTGTTACTAGGGCATGTTGCTTGGCAAGACAAATGAGAGTAACAATATACACTGATAGCCAGTATGGCTTTGGGGTTGTTCATGACTTTGGGCAGTTGTGGTCTCAACATGCATATTTGACCTCTTCGGGTTCACCAATACGAAACGGAGAGTGTGTAAAAGATCTACTGATGGCACTACAATTGCCTGCACAAATTGGGGTGGTGAAATGTTCAGCACATAGGTCCGGTTGTGAGTATATCACACTGGGTAACCGATATGCTGAAGATATTGCACGATTTTGTGCTTTGAATACATATTTAATTAACTTGGAACAACTAAATGAACAAATTGGGCAAACAGAATGCAGATTAATGTTCTCATCTGTTGAAACTTGGGATGAGGTGAGAGAATTGCAGGAAGAAGCAAGTGATTCAGAGAAAAATGGTTGGATAAAATCAGGTTGTACTCGTAGATCAGATGATGTAGTGTGGATCTACACAGATGGGAGACCCGTAGTGCCAGATAGTCTGTTATCACAGATGGCAAGAGTCTACCATGGTCCAACACACATAGATAGAGATGAAATGATCAGATTGTTTCGTTAAGCATGGTTTAACCCTAAATTCAGGGTTATTGCATAAAGTCTCTGTCAAAGATGTGTTGTTTGTCAACAACAAAATGCAGGGAGAAAGACAGTGGTTAGGATGGATTGGCAAAGCTGCAGATCCATTTACGAGGATGCAAATTAATTTTATTGAGATGCCTCCTTGTCAGGGACTAAAATACGTTCTTGTGGTTGTTTGTCTGTTTTCTCGTTGGGTTGAGGTATATCCAACAAGACGCAATGACAGTCTAACAGTTGCTAAATTGCTTCTTAGAGAGATAATACCTAGATTCGGTTTCCCAGTCTCTTTGCAATATGATAGGGGAACATATTTTAATAATGAAATAATTTGGATGATTTGTGCAGCATTACAGATTGGCAGAAGCTGCACTGTGCCTACCAACCTGAGGCTTCAGGTGTGGTTGAGCAGATGAACGGCACAATAAAATCTAGATTGACTAAGGTTTGTGCATCCACAACACTGAAATGGCCTAATGCACTGCCATTGGTGTTGATGAGCTTGAGAAGTATCCCAGACAAAAGAACAGGACTGTCCCCACATGACATTGTGATGGACAGGGCTATGAGACAGCCCACAGTCCCAGCAAATCAATTAATGAATATTACTGATGATTTGATACTGGATTATTGCAAAGGATTGGCTGATGTGGAACGTTCTGTGTCTCACCAGGTTGGAGAAGTTGCAACAACAACACAGCAAGAACAGGGACAGGATCTATGTCCTGGGGACTGGGTGCTTGAGAAAAAGCACGTGAGGAAGTCTTGCCTAGAGCCACGATGGCATGGTCCCTATCAAGTAATACTGGTGACGACGACTGCTGTTAAGTGCGGAGGCTTGCTGAATTGGATACATGCAAGCCACACTAGAAAGGTCCCAAGTCCACTTGAAAGTGAAGAACTTGCTGAAGAAGAACGACAAGAACAAAGAAATGTTCCAGGGCGAGTTGAGAATCAAGTAGAGTGGGTACAAGTTACTGGGACTGATGAAAATGATGCTGTGATTGTCAATGCTGAGAACAAACTGATCCCTATAAGCAACAACAAAGAAAAAAGGAAAGGGATTCATTAAAAGAAAAGACTGAATCAATTCCAAATTACATTGACAATGAAAATGGAAAAAGATCAAAGAAGGGAGACAAGTGGCCGAAAGGAGTGAAAAGAGTAAAATACACTCTAAATAAAAAAGTTCCAGAAACAGTAATTGAAATATCTAGTCAATCTGAGCAAAGTGAAGTGGAAGAAGAACAACAAAGAGAATTAAAGTACCGAACAAGAAATACAGAGCACCTGAATGGACATATGTGGTGACTACTTCAACAAATGATTGGGAAAAAGAGTTTCTTGAATTTTGCTCAAAAAGCAGTTGCCTATACAAGCCACCTAAGTGAACTGTTTTTCTGAAAGGGGTGCAGAAAAAGAGAGAGGAGAGTTATGAGAATAAATGAATTCTAAAAAGTTCTGAAGCAAAAACTGAAGAAGAAGAGCTGAAGGAGAGCTAAAGGCTCCAAAAGGTGTGAGGTGACAGCCTAAAAATCGTCTAGCAAAATTTAGTTTAGTAATTGAAGGCTCCAAAAGGTGTGGGGTGTACAGCCTAAAACTAGTCTAGCAAAATTTAGTTTAGTAATTTTTGATAACATTTTTGGAATTTTTGACACATTTTTTGATTTTTTTAGAAAGGATAGAACAAAAACTGAGACTGGTAAACGGAGTCAGGGCATATTTAGGCAAAGAAGTCTTAATGTTTGTCTTGCATGTGTTACGTTAACAATGATTGTATGGTTGGTATTAACATTTGTAGTACCATATTATATGTTTATTAATGTAGTAAATATTACTAATAATAATGAGCATGTAACAATTAATAATAAAAGAGATCTGAAAGAAGATCCAGAGACCAATATTAAGGTATTAACTGGTAGTGTTCTACACTTAGACAAATCAATTAATGATTTTTCATTAAATGTCTTCACTAAACTTTTGTATGAGTATGTGGATACTATGGATGCGAGGGATTGTTATGTGTGCATGGAGTTACCTACGTCTGTGTTTGAGGGGGTGACTCACCATCACCTTTCCCCAACATATCGTATTTCATGTAGTGTACTAACAAGTTTTTTTTTATGGCAAGGAGATGTTTCAATATTATTACTTGAATTACGACTTAGGGGCCGATTCCGATCTTGGTCGGCGGCGCACCCAATACCATTCGGTCGGGAAAAAAGCCATGCGAATGCTTGTTTCCCGACCGATACGTACATCATACCGAACGAGTAAGTACGATGCGCACAACAGCACAGAATCCGGCCGAGTCGTACTCACCCAATCCAGGCCCTGTTCTCCGACCGAGGCGAATCCGGAAACGCAGAATCGAGTCGCACGGAAGGGAAAATGCAGCCCCGTCCGGCCGAACAAGTACGATGCGCTTTCCGTACGCGCCGAACCCGTCGCTACGCACGGCACGTCAAAGCATCCGGGAGAGGCGCACATAAGCTCCGATTCGCGCCACAACACGATCCACGGCTACGAGGCGAACACGCCAGTGACGAGGACGACGCGAAGCGACGAGAAAGACGAACGACACGAACCAACCATGAATCCCTTCGTCCCGATCCTACCAATATTCTACATTTACTACCGGAACAGGCACGGACGCGTACGGCGCAGAAGGTAAGTCAGACACCAATCACAAAACACATACAACACGTACACGACACATCACACACACACAGAGGGATGCAGAATTTACTTACACCAGCAACAGCAGCACCATAGGGGCGGGATGCCCATCACCAATGCCACATATGAACACAGGGGCCTGAATGCGCACCACCACCACCACCCCTACCCAGGGGGCCGGATGCCAACCACTACTACCACCCTTAGCCAGGGGGGTGCCAGATGCCCACCACCACTACCACCCTTACCCAGGGGGCTGGATGCCTACCACTACTACCACCCTTAGCCATGGGGGTGCCAGATGCCTACCACTACTACCACCCTAAGCCAGGGGGGCTGGATGCCTACCACTACTACCACCCTTAGCTATGGGGGTGCCAGATGCCTACCACTACTACCACCCTTACCCAGGGGGGCTGGATGCCTACCACTACTACCACCCTTAGCCATGGGGGTGCCAGATGCCCACCACTACTACCACCTTTACCCAGGGGGATGGATGCCTACCACTACTACCACCCTTAGCCAGGGGGCTGGATGCCTACCACTACTACCACCCTTAGCCAGGGGGTGCCAGATGCCTACCACCACTACCACCCTTACCCAGGGGGCTGGATGCCTACCACTACTACCACCCTTAGCCAGGGGGTGCCAGATGCCCACCACCACTACCACCCGTACCCAGGGGGCTGGATGCCTACCACTACTACCACCCTTAGCCATGGGGGTGCCAGATGCCTACCACTACTACCACCCTAAGCCAGGGGGCTGGATGCCTACCACTACTACCACCCTTAGCCATGGTGGTGCCAGATGCCTACCACTACTACCACCCTTACCCAGGGGGGGCTGGATGCCTACCACTACTACCACCCTTAGCCAGGGGGTGCCAGATGCCTACCACCACTACCACCCTTACCCAGGGGGGGCTGGATGCCTACCACTACTACCACCATTAGCCAGGGGGGTGCCAGATGCCCACCACCACTACCACCCTTACCCAGGGGGGCTGGATGCCTACCACTACTACCACCCTTAGCCATGGGGGTGTCGGATGCCTACCACTACTACCACCCTTACCCAGGGGGGGCTGGATGCCTACCACTACTACCACCCTTAGCCAGGGGGGCTGGATGCCTACCACTACTACCACCCTTAGCCAGGGGGTGCCAGATGCCCACCACCACTACCACCCTTACCCAGGGGGCTTGATGCCTACCACTACTACCACCCTTAGCCATGGGGGTGCCAGATGCCTACCACTACTACCACCCTTACCCAGGGGGCTGGATGCCTACCACTACTACCACCCTTAGCCAGGGGGCTGGATGCCTACCACTACTACCACCCTTAGCCAGGGGGTGCCAGATGCCCACCACCACTACCACCCTTACCCAGGGGGGCTGGATGCCTACCACTACTACCACCCTTAGCCATGGGGGTGCCAGATGCCTACCACTACTACCACCCTTACCCAGGGGGGGCTGGATGCCTACCACTACTACCACCCTTAGCCAGGGGGGCTGGATGCCTACCACTACTACCACCCTTAGCCAGGGGGGTGCCAGATGCCCACCACCACTACCACCCTTACCCAGGGGGTCTGGATGCCTACCACTACTACCACCCTTAGCCATGGGGGTGCCAGATGCCTACCACTACTACCACCCTTAGCCAGGGGGGCTGGATGCCCACCACTACTACCACCCTTAGCCAGGGGGGTGCCAGATGCCTACCACTACTACCACCCTTAGCCAGGGGGCTGGATGCCTACCACAACTACCACCCTTAGCCATGGGGGTACCAGATGCCCACCACTACTACCACCTTTACCCAGGGGGGCTGGATGCCTACCACTACTACCACCCTTAGCCAGGGGGCTGGATGCCTACCACTACTACCACCCTTAGCCAGGGGGTGCCAGATGCCTACCACCACTACCACCCTTACCCAGGGGGGCTGGATGCCTACCACTACTACCACCCTTAGCCAGGGGTGCCAGATGCCCACCACCACTACCACCCGTACCCAGGGGGCTGGATGCCTACCACTACTACCACCCTTAGCCTTGGGGGTACCAGATGCCTACCACTACTACCACCCTAAGCCAGGGGGCTGGATGCCTACCACTACTACCACCCTTAGCCATGGGGGTGCCAGATGCCTACCACTACTACCACCCTTACCCAGGGGGCTGGATGCCTACCACTACTACCACCCTTAGCCATGGGGGTGCCAGATGCCCACCACTACTACCACCCTTAGCCAGGGGGCTGGATGCCTACCACAACTACCACCCTTACCCAGGGGGGCTGGATGCCTACCACTACTACCACCCTTAGCCAGGGGGTGCCAGATGCCTACCACCACTACCACCCTTACCCAGGGGGGCTGGATGCCTACCACTACTATCACCCTAAGCCAGGGGGCTGGATGCCTACCACTACTACCACCCTTAGCCATGGGGGTGCCAGATGCCCACCACTACTACCACCCTTAGCCAGGGGGCTGGATTCCTACCACAACTACCACCCTTACCCAGGGGGGGCTGGATGCCTGTCACTACTACCACCTCTACCCATGGGGGGCTGGATGCCTACCACCAACACCACCCCCACTCATAGGATGGACAATGCATGACACAACCAGCACACCACAACCTAAGGAATGCAAGAAAAAGACATCCCCCAACACCATGACAAGCGTGTGTAGACTGTGTCAAATGCCTACAACACTGAACATGACTTTGAACATTCAATGTGACCCCTATCACATGTGCCACACATATATGTGTGTGGCCCCCACAATGCAAGCAGGCCATGACCATTGTGGCAATGGGGTCCAAACCCCCATCATCACAGTGACCAAAATGTAAGTGTGGGGTCCATAGCTGAAGCACATTTTGAACAGTGTGGCAATGGGGTCCAAACCCACATCATCACAGTGACCAAAATGTAAGTGTGGGGTCCATAGCTGAAGCACATTTTGAACATTGTGGCAATGGGGTCCAAACCCCCATCATCACAGTGACCAAAATGTAAGTGTGGGGTCCATAGCTGAAGCACATTATGAACAGTGTGGCAATGGGGTCCAAACCCCCATCATCACAGTGACCAAAAGGTAAGTGTGGGGTCCATATCTGAAGCACATTTTGAACATTGTGGCAATGGGGTCCAAACCCCCATCATCACAGTGACCAAAATGTAAGTGTTGACAAAGAAAAAGCTGCAACTGCCAAACTGCATGGATGATACCTGGTCACAGAACATAAAACACATCAGTGGCAAAGTAGTGCATGTGTCCCATTGCAACATAGATTGGGGGAGGCAAATACTGCAGTGCAAATAAGACATACCTTTGGCCATGTGCAGACAAACAACACCCATGGGGGCTGACACTGTCAACATTCATCAATGACACAATGACAGAAGTGACCATCAGAATGCAGACCCACATATTTGCACCAATGGGCACACAAATGCAGATACCCTGTGGAGACTGTAGATGTGAGGTGAACAGATACCATACCATGGCAGCAATGGGACACACAAACCATGATCATTGTGCTGACCGATGACCTAGGAGTCCCAGGGACAGCAGGGGAAACCCACCAAACTACATACAGCTAATGGCACACCCAAGATATGCCAATGCAGTGGTGCATATGCACAAACACAAACAGGCAGACCCACACTGCACATCATACACAACAGGTGAGGGGGGGGTGCCAGTGTCCCCAGGCAACCACACAACACATGAGGAGACCTGAATACCAATCATACAGATGTGCATACAGTGCCACACAAAGGTAACTCATGGATCCAAATCCCCTATGTGGGCAAGCAGGCATTGTCAGATGAGAGGGAGCACAAATCACACATGTCACAAAGGCACGTAGGAACAGCAACTGACACAGCAAGACACAGACACACCACAGCACTACCCCCAGGGCCCCCACAATGTGGTGACCCTGGGCTGCATTACAATCCCACTGTGATGACAAAGCTAAATGTCGTTCACACTGTGAACCACAGTCATGTGTCCTGAGCAACAAACTACCATCACACCTACACAAGCACAAATCAATCAGCACGGCCAGTAAGCCAAGGCCAACATGGAGGCAGGGGTCTAGCCGGGCAACAACTCTCATCTGCACACACTCAACACCACACACCTCGACCTCCAACAATGTGCAGCAGTGAAGCACACATGCACTGGTGACATTGCACATGCACCCATGACTTTTCCAGGGTGGTGGGTGGGAACCAAGGTGCAGAAACACATCACACATGGCCACTCAAGAAGACTCCTGAATGTCTGACACACTGCACACTACGCTGTACATGGACATGACGGCAATACCACACCAACCAATGGGATCCCAGCCACAGTCACACACCAATGAAGAAGCCAAGGTCACCCACAAAGAACACACATAGACAACAACCAACATTGCAGCCCGGACCCTGAGGAGTGCCAGCAGTCACACACACAACGTGTCACAATCACTGAAAGATAACACAAACTGGAAATCACATGACAGGTACAAACAACAAGTGCCAAGGGAAACCTGACTGTGACCCATCTGCGTCTGCACACAAACTCAGCCCTGACAGCAAACACACCTATGGATGACACCCTGATGACCAGTAATGTGCCATGCACCCACATCACAGAGAACCCAGGAGAAGACTTTGGGGGAACATAGGTCAAGTCAGCAAGCATCACAAACAGGTACAACACTAGGGATCACAGCATGCACAGCTAAACGGAAGTGAACACACAGACATGCTCATACAACACACACCTTGGGCGCAGGCAATGTCACAGGAGTACACACTGCCATGAGGGGACTCCACTCCTGTGTGAGGAAAGCTGTGCCATATGTTGCCTCAGTAGGGCCCCATCATGTCAGCTGAGCACTTGGTCACACAATCAACAATTAGCACCAAATGAAGGCTCCTGTCACATCAGCCTGGTCATGGAAGTGCCAACGAAATCATCAGCACAGATCCAACACACTTGTATAGCAATGTTGCACTGACAACACAGATGAGTCCTTCCCCATTGATGCCCAAACCTGCATGTCCAGTGGAGATGGCCACACGGTCAGGGAAGTAGACGAATTGAACAATGGCAGGCACAACAGATGAGCAGGGGTGGAAGCCACAGATGTGAAATTGCTAATGTAAGTAGGAAATCCCATTGCCAAATACTGAACACATGACACCCTCAGATGCTGCTATGGATGACATGGATACACCACAGGATAGGACACATTCCCCCTGGACCACATGTGTTCCTGCACAGTAACACTTCATTATCATGAGACCAAATATCACCATCACTGCAGCAAGGGCATGGTTAGCATCATCAACAACATGTACATCAGAAGCATAAGCACTAGAGAACAGAAAGTTGCTTTATTCAGCATATGTGTGTTTAAAAGTGAAAGTCCAGAAAAAAACAAAGGCCAATGGCCAGTCCATTGTCAAAGTCCAAACAGGGTGACAGTGGCAGATGTCACCCTACGCATGCCTGCACTGCACAAAACCAGGGACAATCCACTAGGAGGGGCAACCGGGGGGCAGGCCAGGCACCGCAGGGACAGGATCAGGGCTCACCAGGAGGAGGCAGGGAAGGGGTGGTGGGTGCTGGAGAGCCACTGACAACTGCAGTGGAGGTGTCTGACATGGTGTGTGCCGGCACAACTGGGGGCATGACTCAGATGTTGTGGGTGCCGGCACGACTGCAGTGGACCCTGCAGATGGAGTGGACAGGTCCGCCACTGCAGTGCCCAAGTCAGACAGGGTGGTAGTGGACTCCACTGCAGTGCCTACCACCAGGGGAGGAGAATGGGGAACAGGCAAGGTGGGCTGGACAGAGGGGAGGACACCCTCACCACATCAGTGGCACAGACAAGCGCAGCGGGGGGTGTGGTGCCGGGAGAGCAAGTGGCAGGGGGAGAAGGCTGGATCCTCTTGGGGATGGTATATCTGTGGGTGGGGGAACCTGGGGCAGGGTGTGGTGGGGGCACCTGTGGAGTGGGGGCCTGAGGGATGGAGGAAGGAGACCTGGTGCCTGAGCTGCAGGGCGGCGGCGTGGTCTTGCTCTTACGACTCCGGGGGACTTGCGGGTGGGGGCCTCAGTCTGTCTGCGCCTGGGGGAGGGTGTCCGGGGGCGAGGGGCACTCTGCTCCATGTGGGTGGGCTTCCTCTTCCCCCTGAATGCTGTATCAGCTGGATCGGAGGGGAAGAGGCCGAGGTCACTGAGGAAGAGCCGCTGGGTCTTTGGGGTTGCAGGTGAGGCAAGGGAGGGTGCTTTGGAGGGAGAGGCAACTGAGGACTGCGCAGTGCTCGTGGATGCGTGTGTGTGTTCCAGGGCCCCATCCCCTGTGAGTCTGGATTCAGTCCCCTGACTGTGCGTGCGTGTGCGTTTTGTTTGTGGCGTGTGTGTCTGTGTGCTGGACGTGTGTGTGCTGGTGTGTGCCTGTGCCGGTGTGTGTGTGCTTGGGACGGGTAAGGTGCTGGGGAGTGTGGATGGAGCAGAGGCAGGAGGGGTGAGGGACTGTCTGAGGAGGGACACTGCTGCCGTTAGGGAGGAGTCCATGGACCTATTGCCCCTCTGTAGGTCAGACATGCCCGATGAGATGCCCTCCATGAACGACACCAGCTGAGTCAACAGAGCGGTGTGCGCATGGAGGACACTCAGCATGGCTGTCTGCCCTACATGGAGCTGGCAAAGGAGGTACACAGACTCCTCACTCAGGGCAGCAGGGGACACAGGGGCAGGGGGTGCGGTGCCTGGCCCAAAGGAGACACGCTCCCGAACATGGGAGCTTCCACGGACCTGGGGAATGGGAGCCGATGGGAGGGCGGTGGTGGTGCTGGTGGTGGCGGGGACAGCAACACTAGCTGGGGTGTGGTGGCTGCTGACACCCGCCTCCATAAGGGAGTCATCCTCTGAGCCGCTGTGGTCCTCAGCTGAGGTGGATGCTGCTGAGGACTCCTCGGTGTGGCTCCCCTCGCCCTCCGTGCCACTGGGTCCCTCCGACCACTCCTCGGCTGCTGACCCAGTCTGGCTCTCCGGCTCCTCCTGGTCCATGGAGCTGTCCCCTTCCGTGGCCGTGGATGTATCTGCAAACAATGGGGAAACAGACAGACATCAGTCACCTGCACCAAACGCACACACCACTGTGAGCACAGCACATTACAGAGCAAGCCCTGGCATCATTAGTTGAACATTGCTAAAAGTGCCCTAACTGAACAGGAGAAGCCAATTGTCAGTCTGATGCCAACCATGGCACTCACATCCCACATGGCCTTGCACCCATCTGTCTGGTGTCTGTTGGATAGCAACACCCTAGTGTGGACACATGCACCACCTACACAGTAGTTGGACAGTGCAGAGGACACGGTGTAGCATGTGGACATGCACACATCACAACTCTTGCCACTGAGTCAGTACAGGTTTCCGGATGAAAGGGATGCCCAGAGTCAAATAGGAAATGCATGTGATGCATACCAGCGACAGACACCATGATGCACCCATGTCCTGATAGCCATCGCCACAATGGTGTGCATGTAGCACATGTCACTCCCCTGCAGGATCACCAATAAGTAGACACATGCCATGGCGGAGGCATGACTGCTAAGTCATACATCACTGTCTCAGTGATGTATGACTTGGCAGCCAGACAACAACACTCTGCACTGTGTCACAATAATAGGTCATGGGGAATGCAAGTCCTGGAGCTGCACAAGTGCACATGTACATCCCCCACACAACACATCATCTTAACCCTCATCTGTCCAGGTCATACCGATTGGACATATGGGAGACCTGTGACACTACCCTCTGAACCTGAGCCCCTCACAATCTGCTGTGAATGGGAAACAGCTGCCTGAACTTCACATTCGCATACCCCAGTCTGCACGGGCAGCTGATCAAACACCTATGTGACACACAAGTATCGTCTCCTATGGTCACATCTCCAGTGGCATGCTGAGCCCCTACCGAGAAACACCCCAGCAGTCCTGGCAACAAATCCACAGCACACTGACACAGAGGCAGACACCTGAGGGGTCAAATCACTGCGCACAATGTGTCAGCTGATACACGGTAGTGGGAGTACAGGTGTATTGGATGGGCTGGAGTAGGCATGACTGTCCTGCCCCACATGAATGAGGGATGAGCCCTGGACAGTGGATAGCTGGCTATGTATGTGTGACACATGTAATCTGCACACTCCTGGGGCCCAAACATTGTTCCCACCCGCTGCATGGGTGTGTGCCAGATACCCCAGGCACATGTGGTGGCTCAGCTCAGCAAGTGGACCGCATATCAAAGCAACACGCAGATTACATGTCCGAACACAGGCGTTGTGTGAACAATGGACCCACCCATGATGCCCACAACAGAGTTAGGGAAACATATGCTGTCCCCCACCTTGAGTGAAGCAAACTGCAAGGACACAGTCCCAAGTGACACAATTCCCTGAATGTAAGGGCCACACCTGGGTATCAGATGAGGAGTGGGCAGTGCACAATAGAGGGACATGGCTCCTGGACAACATGACTGCTGTACTGTGGCAGTTTAACCAGGCCAGAGGAGGGCACATAGCATGTAATACAGAGTTCACAGTGCAGTCTTTGACTCACCCCCTCCTTGCTGCTGTCTGGCCTTCAGCTGCCCATCCAGGTCTGGAAACACCACCGCCAGGATCTGGAGCATGTGGGGGGTCAGGGTCCGTGTTCCGCCCCTCCTGCGAGGAGGCGGCAGCTTCAGCTGGACCCGTGCAATCCTCCGGGTCCAGCCCCGAAGGTCCTGCCACCTCTTCTGGCAGTTGCGGATCCGGCGCTTGTAGACCCCCACGGACCGGACAGCCCAGATGATGTCCTTCCAGATCTCCTGCTTCCGATGGGCATTAACCTGTCAGGATGACAAAGTGAAAAGGCCATTACTACACATGCAACATATCCGTGCATGACACAGTTGTATATACATGTCTCAATCACAGGGCACATGATGTACACAGGCAGTGCAACGCTGCCCATGGACAGTTTGCCAGAAGTCACTACATGGTATCATTGCATGGGAAGTAAAACCTTGTTCAAATGCACTGTCACTGCACCATACCTGTCCAGTGCATGTCACTACACACTATGGGGGGTGACAACTAGTCAGTGAGCCTGCTAGCCAGTGGCGTGCAGACTTTCAGCCTTGCTAGTCAGACAAAATGCACATTCAGAAAGGCAGTGCACAGAACACTCACCTGCTCCCCTGGTGTCCCATACAGCTTGCTGTACTGTGGAAGTAGGCTGTCCAGCAGGGCCTGGTTCTCCTCAAGGCTGAAGGCTGGGGCTCTCTCCACAGTACGTGCCATTGCAGGGTCCAGAGGGGGCAGAGACAGCAGCAGTGCAGTGGCAGATGTCGTCCTGGAGCATGTAGTGCAGGCAAGTGAGCTCTCAGGGGAACAGCCAGCAATATATATGTGCTGGAGAGGCAGATACTGTCCCATGTGTCCAAAGTGATAGGTCCAAGTCGTTTGCATCTTCTGAATCTGGCCAATCCATGGAATAGCAGCACCAATACACGCCCACAGCATCCTTCAAATCTTCAACTTCATGACATACATGATTTTGCAACATTGTTGTGGGTGACCAACTGAATTTCCAGCAACCGACTCGTTCGAATTTCGAAAACGCGTCCGTTGCCAGGCTAGGCCATTGTCAATGGGTGCGCACCGATCGGTCCATTGCTGTTCAACGCGTACAGGGGTACAACGCGTACCCGCACACATTGAATGCAATGGGCCGGCCAGGGGCACCCATCGGTCCATTGCTGTTCAACGCGTACAGGGGTACAACGCGTACCCGTACACATTGAATGCAATGGGCCGGCCGGGGGCACCGATCGGTCCATTGCGGTACAACGCGTACAGGGGTACAACGCGTACCCGCACACATTGAATGCAATGGGCCGGCCAGGTGCACCGATCGGTCCATTGCTGTTCAACGCGTACAGGGGTACAACGCGTACCCGCACACATTGAATGCAATGGTCCGGCCGGGGCACCGATCGGTCCATTGCTGTTCAACGCGTACAGGGGTACAACGCGTACCCGCACACATTGAATGCAATGGGCCGGCCGGGGCACCGATCGGTCCATTGCTGATCAACGCGTACAGAGGTACAACGCGTACTCGCACACATTGAATGCAATGGGCCGGCCGGGGCACCGATCGGTCCATTGCGGTACAACGTGTACAGGGGTACAACGCGTACCCGCACACATTGAATGCAATGGGCCGGCTGGGTGCACCGATCGGTCCATTGCTGTTCAACGCGTACAGGGGTACAACGCATACCCGCACACATTGAATGCAATGGGCCAGCCGGGGGCACCGATCGGTCCATTGCTGTTCAACGCGTACAGGGGTACAACGCGTACCCGCACACAATGAATGCAATGGGCCGGCCGGGGGCACCGATCGGTCCATTGCGGTACAACGCGTACAGGGGTACAACGCGTACCCGCACACAATGAATGCAATGGGCCGGCCGGGTGCACCGATCGGTCCATTGCTGTTCAACGCGCATAGGGGTACAACGCGTACCCGCACACATTGAATGCAATGGGCCGGCCGGGTGCACCGATCGGTCCATTGCTGTTCAACACGCACAGGGGTACAACGCGTACCGGCACACATTGAATGCAATGGGCCGGCCGGGGCACCGATCGGTCCATTGCGGTACAACGCGTACAGGGGTACAACGCGTACCCGCACACATTGAATGCAATGGGCCGGCCGGGGGCACCGATCGGTCCATTGCGGTACAACGCGTACAGGGGTACAACGCGAACCCGCACACATTGAATGCAATGGGCCGGCCGGGTGCACCGATCGGTCCATTGCTGTTCAACGAGTACAGGGTACAACGCGTACCCGCACACATTGAATGCAATGGGCCGGCCGGGGGCACCGATCGGTCCATTGCTGTTCAACGCGTACAGGGTACAACGCGTACCCGCACACATTGAATGCAATGGGCCGGCCGGGTGCACCGATCGGTCCATTGCTGTTCAACGCATCCCTGTACAAGTGACTGGCATATGTCACCATGCCTGTCTCAGATGAACATATGCCAGCCACAGATAGCTCCCAGGGAGTGAGGGGCACACCTACAACACAACAGCCTGTCCAAACTGTATCATAAGGCATGTAAGGCTGTATTTCCTATTGTGTGTATGTTGGTGTACATGTTGTCCTGTGGGTGTCACCTGGAAGCAGCCACCCCCAGGCTGTGCACGTGTTCATGGGGACAGGATCCTGGGTGTTACGTGTACATGACCACTGTGATGTGCAACTGTTCATATCTGTGCATGTGCCAAGGTCACATTTCATGGTGGTGTATGTGTATGTCATGTCACATACCCCGTGAGTCCCATGTGGGACGGTATGTTTGAGCCAGGGTGTCCCAGTGGCACAATAGTGATGGTCCTCCACAGTCTGTGTGCATGTAGTGTTTACAATGTCTCTGATTTCATGTGCACAATGGGAGACAGTCTCCACATCCACGTTGTGTGTGCATGGACTTTGATGTTGTGCGTGTGTGTGTCACAGACGTCCATGTCTGTCCTGCAGTGGCAAGTGGGACCACTACCTGTGGGGGTCATGGTTGTTTTGCTCTGGTGTACACCTGATACTCCATGTAATGCCAGTGTCCATGTGGCAATACAGGGTCCCTGGGAATGTACCTGTCGTTGAGCTGTGATGCCTGGGGCACATCTGTCCTCACATGTCACTGTGGGGGTGATTGTGACACGGCAGCAGGAGATGGGAACTGTGACACGGCCTCATGATATCCAATGGGCCAACCTGGGACTTATTGATGCCACTTGTTGAACCGTGATGACAGATGTTGGCCATGTATGTACCATACATGTCCTTACGGAACTGCACACTTCATGTAGTTGTGCCTCATAATGATGTATGTTGTGATATTGAGTGTGTTCAATGCCGCATATGTGGGGTGACTGACAATCTTGCTTTCTTCTCCTCTGCACTGCAGGGCTCCTGCTGTCCATAGACCATTCCCAGACCTGGCAACGATGGTGGAACGGGACAGCATCCGACGGTACCGCTTCACCAGGCAGCTGATTGAGGATTTGGCAGTGCAGTTGGCCCCACATTTGCAGCCTGGCCGGCCGTATCCTACAGTGCTGACCCCCAAGGTGAAGGTGATGGCAGCCCTACACTTCTTTGCCACCGGTACCTTCCAACATACTGTGGCGACTGCTGGTGGGATGTCACAGACCATGTTGAGCCGTGTGCTCCGCGATGTTTTGGAGGCAATGTTGCTATTCTTGAACCGGTACATCTATTTCCCTAGACTGCAACGACTCACTGACGTGAAGAGTGACTTCTATGCCCTGGGGAGGATGCCGCATGTCATTGGCTCCATTGATGGGACACATGTGGCTTTGGTACCACCACAGGCCCAGGAGCAGGCCTACCGTAACCGCAAGCACTACCACTCGGTCAATGCACTGGTGGTGTGTCTTGCAGATATGACCATCACACACGTGTGTGCCCGTTTCCCTGGTTCAGCACACGATGCCTTTGTGATGAGGAGTAGTCGCATCCCCAGGATGATGGCACAGATGCAGAACCAGCGTGCCTGGCTTGTCGGTGTGTACTGACTTTGTGCCATTGTGTGTGATCTGCTCTGTAGTATTCCGCCCACTTTTCCAAGTCAGCTAATGTGCACTTGTCTGTCCGCAGGTGACTCAGGATACCCCAACATGCCGTGGTTGCCGACTCCCCTCAGGAACCCTGTGACACCAGCCCAGATGCGCTACAATGAGGCACCTGGTCGGACCAGGAGAGTGATTGAGCGGACATTTGGTCTCCTGAAGAGCCGCTTCCGCTGCCTGGACAAGACAGGAGGGTCCCTCCCATATGCCCCAGCAAAGGTGTGCAAGATTATCATCGTCTGCTGCATGCTCCACAACCTGGCAGTGCGGAAGGAGTTGCCTCTCATCCAGGATGACAATGACCAACATCCGCCACCTGTGGAGGATCCTGGCCTGGACCACGATGCCAGTGATGATGATGATGATGAGGGTGATGTCCGCACACAGCTCATCACCAACTTCTTTAGCTGAATGTGAGTATCCTGAGGTGTCATGTCAATGATGTGAGTTGGCATGATATGTGTAGGTGGTGCTCTGGTGCTGTTGGAGTGTGTCCATGGGCTACTTGACTGGATGTGTGTAGCGATGTGTGCTTACAGGTGGTCTGTACTCCCCAACAGTGTTGACATGCTAACTTGGTTCTGGGTGGGTATCTTGTAACATGTATTGTGCATGAGTTTTGCTGTTCTGTCCTGTTCTCCATTGCTTTTGACTGTGTGTCATTTCTGTCCTTCACAGGGTACTTTCAGATTCGTTTGGTCAACTGTGTCCACCGACGACGTGATTGTACTTCCAGGGTGGTAGCTGTTGTGTCCCTACAGGTGATGTGCGCCACACCCATGGACTTCCTTCCTTCTACAGTTGTTGACTGTGTGCCCGCTGCCAGGTGGGATTACCTTGCATCTGTAGTGGTTACGACATGTTGCAACTGTGTAATAAACCTGTGCTTCACTTTGTGATGTGCGTTGTCTGTGGTCACACATTTGACTGCCATTTGCTTACTGCACCTGTGGGCTACTTGACTACAACTGGGGATAGGTGTGGTGTCTGTGCATTGCACCGTCTTCCCTGGCAACATCAGTGTAGGCAATGAGTCAGATGGCCTAGGTGTGTATGTGTTGTGTAGCCATGGTGGTGTGTCTCCCTCATATGTGTCACGTTGCCTTTACTCACATGCCTGTGTTGTACTTGCTGTTGCAGTTCGCATACACAGTGTAATTTTGCAGTTCATCATCCCCATGACAGCACCCACGTTGGAATCACAACAGAGGCAAGTATGGTGTATTAGTGTGTTTATTGTGATACATTTGTGTGAATAGTGCATAGGATGGTTAGTGCTGTACATATATATTGCAATCAGAAGTTCCTAGGTGAATTGAAAGTCCTGGTAGACAAAATCCCCATTATCGGGGCCACAGTTGTCTGAGACATTGGTCCAACTTGTACTCCCCATGTCATGTGTGGGAGTTGTGTTGCCGTCAACAGGGTGGAACAGTTTGTACACAAAGGTGAACATCCAGAACAGGTTCAGGCTTCCTGGGGGTTGCACTTGGCCATCGGCCTCTCACTTGCCCCTCCTCGGACGACCCCTCTTCTTTGGGGGGGCCCTCAAGTACAGGCTGCTGCGGTGCAGGGGACTCTCCGCCAGAGTCATCCTCCCTCCCTGTGGCAGTTGCAGTTTGTTCAGCACCAGATGTTGTTGGCACACAGGGAGGTGTGGACTGTTTGCTGTTCATCTGGCGGAGGCATTGTAATATGTCCCTGTGCACCGCCGTCATCTCTTGCATGCGTCCCACTTGGACTCCACGCGGGACATGTGTGAGTCCAAGCGGGCATGATGGGCAGCCTGCTGCTGTTTCATGTCTCTGAGGAGCCCCACTACCTGGCTGAGATCTCCGGTGCTGGACTGGTACGCATCGGCTATGCGTACCAGTTGTGGGTCATCATGCACACCAGCAACCTCTGCAAGCAGCGACCTCTGTCTCCCACCCCTCCCACCACCCCTGCCGACATGTGCAGTGCGTGCAGTGGCACGCACAGATGACCCTGGTCCCCCTTGGGGGTTGGTGGTGGTGGTGGTGTCCATGGCCCCACGTTGGTCCAGGGTCCCTGTGCTGGTGGTTCTCCTTGTTCTGTCCATGTCGGCAGGGATGGTATTTGTGGTGACAGTCGTTGGAGGGGTGGGTGCAGGGGTGCAGCTGGTGGTTCTGCTGGTGCTGCAGCTGGTGGTCCTGCTGGTGCTGCATGTTGACTTGCACCGGATGTGCCAGGTTGGTCTTCTTCGTCCGAGGAGGGCAGAGGCTGTACGACACCAGTGAGCTCCGTATCCTCTTGAGCCTGGGACTGGGACTCCTCAGCGTCTGCTGCTGTGTCCCCATCATCACCTGTTTTTGGGAGACACACACAATGTATGTTATGTTTCTGTAGGCATCAATGGTTGACACACCTGACAGTTGTGACTGTGCCTCTGGGTGCGGGCCTGTACATTGCATTGTCCTAAGTTGTCACAGTCAGGGGTTGATATTGGTGTAGCACATTGTCCTGCATTATTTGGGCATTTCTATGTATTTGTTGGGGTGTGAACATGGTCTGCATTGGTTGTATTTGGTTGACATCCGGCCCTCCTTCCCACCCAGCCAGTCAGTTATCCCACCATGGACTGTGCTTGCATTGCAGGGAGTGAAAGTTGTCTTTCAGGATGTCAGTCAGTGGTGTCCTGCTGTTGGTTGTTGCACAGTTGCCAGCAGGGCCTTGTGCTCCCCACAGCAGTAGCCAGTGTCAGCCATCTTGTCAGTTGTTTTCCACTCCCTGTGATGTGAGCCTGGTTCAGGGTGGTGTTGATGGGACAGTTGTGAGGCTGAGCAATATCTGTGCCTACTACTCCCATCATGCTATTGCCTCCACCCCCCTTCCCAGCATGCCCATGCTTCCTTCCTTTTAACTCTGCTTCCCTGTGGGGTGGGCTGCCTGTGCTGACAGGATGGCTGGGAGTGTTGTCCTGGCAGTTGTTTGGCTAAAAGTCCAAAGAGTGTCCCTGTGCTTCACACAACATTACCCAGGGTGGAGGTTCTTTGTGGGATCTTGAGTTAGGATGTGAGGCATTGCATTCTCCCAGGTGGGTTCTGTGGAGTTTGTGTTGAGGGGTGTGTGAGGGGAGGTGCTTGTGACTATGGTCAGTGCTGCGAGTCCTCCTTCCCACCCAGCCAGATATCCCACCATGGAACGTGCTTCCATTGCAGGGAGTGGAAGTTGTCTCTCAGGATGTCAGTCAGTGGTGTCCTGCTGTTGGTTGTTGCACAGTTGCCAGCAGGGCCTTGTGCTCCCCACAGCAGTAGCCAGTGTCAGCCATCTTGTGAGTCCTTTTCCACTCCCTGTGATGTGCGCATGGTTCATGGTGGTGTTGATGGGACAGTTGTGGGGGTGAGCTATGTCTGTGACTATGACTCCCATCATGCTATTGCCTCCACCCCACTTCCCAGCATTCCCATACTTACTTGCTTTTGTGGGGAGATCAGTGTGTGTGGGTGTGAGAGCAATGGCAAGATGGCTGACAGTGGTGTCCTGCTGTTGGTTGGTGTGCAGTTCCCAGCATGCCCTTGTGCTCCCCACG
This sequence comes from Calotriton arnoldi, assembly GCA_963921515.1. Classification (NCBI taxonomy): domain Eukaryota; kingdom Metazoa; phylum Chordata; class Amphibia; order Caudata; family Salamandridae; genus Calotriton; species Calotriton arnoldi. The sequence goes on along the minus strand of CAWUFW010020673.1, from coordinate 83,345 downwards.
ACACAGCAACAGTGTCAGACATCTTTGATGGGCCTTTCCACTCTCTGTGGGATGTGCATGCGTGAGTGTGAGCTTGCTGGGCCATGTGGTGGGGGATGTAGAGCTGTGCCTACGACTCCCATCATGCTATTGCCTCCACCCCCCTTCCCAGCATGCCCATGCTTCCTTCCTTTGACTCTGCTTCCCTGTGGGGTGGGCTGCCTGTGCTGACAGGATGGCTGGGAGTGTTGTCCTGGCAGTTGTTTGGCTAAAAGTCCCAGGAGTGTCCCTGTGCTTCACACAACATAACCCAGGGTGGTGGTTCTTTGTGGGATCTTGAGTTAGGATGTGAGGCATTGCATTCTCCCAGGTGGGTTCTGTGGAGTTTGTGTTGAGGGGGTGTGTGAGGGGAGGTGCTTGTGACTATGGTCAGTGCTGCGAGTCCTCCTTCCCACCCAGCCAGATATCCCACCATGGACCATGCTTCCATTGCAGGGAGTGGAAGTTGTCTCTCAGGATGTCAGTCAGTGGTGTCCTGCTGTTGGTTGTTGCACAGTTGCCAGCAGGGCCTTGTGCTCCCCACAGCAGTAGCCAGTGTCAGCCATCTTGTGAGTCCTTTTCCACTCCCTGTGATGTGCGCATGGTTCATGGTGGTGTTGATGGGACAGTTGTGGGGGTGAGCAATATCTGTGACTACGACTCCCATGATGCTATTGGCTACACTGACTTGCCCAGCATACACAGAATTCCTTCCTTTCAGTGGTCTTCACTGTGTGTTGGTGTTGTAGTGGTGGCTACATGTCTGGATGTGTTTGTTAGTTCTATTTGTGCCACTGCCTAGCTGTAGTTGTAGTTGTGTTTGTACATGTGATGACACGGTTAAATGTAACTTTGAGATGGCAGGTGTTGTGTTTATCTGACTGACATACACATTTTGGGATGATTCTGTTCTGGTTGCTGTGTAATTGCTATGAGTGCATGGTTTGACTCTCCCCTTGACAGTGATGTGTGTGTGTATTGTGGCAGAATATTGTGTACATTTGTTGTGTACTCACCAGGCTCTGGGATGTTCTCTAGTCCATAGACGCTCACTGGCGGAAGGATGGCCCGCACCTTCTCCTCCCAGGGCCTGAGGTATACTGGCTTGGCAGGAGGGCCACTGCCGGTGTATTGGCTCAGGAGGTAGTCCTTCTTGAGCAGCTCCCGTACCCTCCTGCGCACGTCATACCACCTGTTCTGGATGTCAGTCTTTGTGCGCAGACATGGTGATTGTGCGTTCACCCTGTTGATGATCCTCTCCCACATCTTGGTTTTCTGGGAGATGGGTGTCTGTTGGACCAGTGTGCCAAACAGCTGTGGCTCTACACTGAGGATCTCGTCTACCAGGACTTCCAAATCACAATTTAGGAACTTGTGATTCTTCTTGGGGGGCATGGTGATTGGTGGTGATGGTGAGTGATGTGTGTGTTGGTGTGCAGGTGAGGGTGTGTGAGTGTGTGTTTTGCTGGGTGTATGTGAGGTAGCTATTTGTTGGTGTGCTGATGGTGTGAGGCTTGTGTGAGGGATGAGCTGTGGGTGTGTGGTTGCTGTCTGTTGAGTGCTGGCAGTAGAATAGCATTTGCAAAGGATCATGGTTGGGATTTGTGTCCTTTATATGGGTGGAGTTGTGGGTGTGTCTTTGTTCTCTGTCCCCACCCCCCAGTATTTATTGGCTTTGTAATTGCTTGTTTGGCCTTTTTTGTGTATTTTTCCTTAGTACTTTCTGTGCATGTTGGAAACGTTCTTGTGACCGAGTCGGACCCTGCATTTGTCTCGTACGGTCTTCTCCGTTTCGTTCACGCTGTGTTTGTGCAGTTTTCTATGCTGCGTACGCGTCGGTCGCAGTGTTTTGTGTTACTTCGGCTCGGTTTTGTATGCGTGTCGGTCGTACGGCTTGTCCTCCGTACGACTCGGTCGTGGTTTTCGCGCCTTGCATCGTACTTAGCGGTTTGGAGTTCGCGTGTACGTTTCGGTTGGATTTGTTCCGGGTGCGTGTCGGTCGGTTCGATTCGTGTGTTTTTCTGGCCGGATTGCTGTTTTCCGTGCGGCTCGGTCGTTCGGTTTGAGTTCAGTACGTGTCGGTCGGATTTTGCACGCCTTGCATCGTACTTGGCGTGTCGGGCGCCACAGGTACGTGTCGGTCGGAATTAATTCCGGCTCCGAGTCGGTCGGTGCTTTTTCCGGCCCGATTCGGAATCGACCCCTTAGTATTTTCAGAAGTTCCTATTAGAAAAAACATCAATATAGTTTATAGTGCTAGGAATGCGGGTACATGGGAGATTTTTTTCATTCTACTAAAACAATAGACACAGTATATGCACACCGAAATAACCTGACTTGTAAGTTGTATAATGTAGAAATAGAATTCATTAATACAGTAGATGATAGACGTAGGAATTTTAAGCAAAGAGCCTCAGAACAGAAAAGTAGAGAACCACCATGGGCACATAAAGAAGGTAATTACAAACAGAGTGAGACTTATGCTGCAATGACTCTGGATTGGCCTCATAGGGGAAAGCTTTGCTTACTAAGGCAGAAGACTGACTATAATAATCTTTTTGTTGGTTCCAGTGAATGTGAACATACTTTTCTTATAACAGGGGGTTGGGGATTAAGAGGTGGTACTGATCCTGTATTTCCTGGAGTTCATTATGTGTGTGGTAAAAATGCCTACTATAGGTTGCCACCACATTGGTATGGGTGTTGTTATATGAGTATCGTCTTTTCAAAGATTTACCACGTTGGTGATGAACATGGAACCAATGAAAAAAGACTAACACAGAGTAAAAGGGGAAATTGTGGGAGATATTTTTGGAGCATTGATACCTTCAGTTGGGGTGATTCTAAATTCACAAAAGATTAGAAAATTGTCTACAGTGGTTGATTGTTTATGAACGGATACTGCTGGTGGATTTTTAATGATTGATACGGAAATGGTTGCTATGAGAACCCTGGTTTTACAGAATAGACTTGCTCTACATGTATTATTGGCAAAAGAGGGCGGAGTCTGTAGTATGCTGAAAATTCAACAATGTTGCACATATGTTCCTGATAAAAGTAGAGATCTAGAAGGATATATTAGCAACATTACTCTATTACATGATGATTTAGCGAAACTGAAGGTTGATGGTGCTTGGGAGAAACTTGGTAAGGCTTTCTCTTCTATAGGTAATTGGTTTTCAACATTTACTAACAGCTTATTAGGGAGGATACTAACACCAATAGGTGCTGTTGCTACTGGAGAACTAATGGTATTTTTGCTTTATAAATGCTGCAAGAATAAAACAAAAGATGCAAAACGAAGAGCGAGAAAAAGGAAGAGAGAAGAAATAGAATTGGTGGATCGAAAGAGTGTTTATTATAGTGCCATGAAAGATTTAGAGGGCGTTAGATTAAAACAGATGTGAACAATGGACTCTGCATTCTAAAATTATGTTATCAGATAGTAATCTGATAAGGGTTGTTTTGATGGTTTGGGATACCATCAGATGGGGGATTGATGGAGCACGATTTCTGTAAATAAAATCTGCTCGATGTAATTCACCCTAAATGCATGCTTTAATAACATGAGCGAAAATACTAACGTATAATACGAGAGTGTACAACACGTAAATGTGCATAAGGCACGACAGTTAGATTTTCTTAGTCAAAATAATGAGAATAATGCTAACTGAATGTTATTCTGTCTCCCTAACTGCAGAAAAACAAACGACAAAAGAAAAAGCTTTATTCTTCGTGAAAGTAGTGTAGGCTTTTAGAAATTATTCTCTGTTTTCCTAAAATAATGTAGGCCTTAGAATTGTTAGGAAATGTGCTTTTCCGTGCTCCTGTCCTTCAAATGTTACAAATGCTTCCTTAGGGTACAGATATTTAACCTGTTTCTGAATGAGTCTTTTAGAGTTCTTTCCTGTCTAGGCGAGGGTAGTAGATGACATGAATGAAACAATTTCAATGTTTATATTCATTTGTAACTAGGTTCTTTTCCTCTTCCTCTGTTGAAAATTATACAATATTTAGACAAAGAGTGTTTAGAAAATAGTAGTAAAGTCACTGTCAGAAGATTGTCACACCATTGTGAATAACCAATAGAGAGGCTTGCTGAAGAGAGAGAATGCAACATATTAACGGACGAATGGAAGTAGCGTACTATAAAGATTCCTGTGGGAAAATGTTCCTCTGCGTGTTCACAAGATTGACGACCTGTCCCTGCGTTTGTGGTTTGCTGAATGCTGTGCTGGTTCCTGTTTCTCTGGCTGGCAGATCCTGCTGATCCTAAGAGACTTTCCTAGAGACTTTGTACATCATCGGCTGGTGATGCTGCTCTCGCTATACCCTAACGGCCGTGGGGTTAGCATTTCAGACTAACTGCACGCTGTGCATTAGTATTTCATTTCGTAAGTGAACTGTGATTCGCTGATGTTTTCTCTCTTTCTCACTCCTCTATATCTGATGTTTCTGATGTTTCTCATAAATGAACTGTTGTGATTATTGTGAATCTATTCTGTACTTTTATGAACCAAATAATGATATTTGTATTTTGTGCTTGACCATTCATATTATGAAATAACAAGAAAACTAATAGAAAAGAATAGTGTTTGTCTTTATTACTGAGTTACTGAGTTATTTGGATATGTTTATAATGACCAAAGTTTCGCGTATTTCTTCATTGTAGGTCCTCGTGGAGAAATAGCATTGCGTCTTTCATTATTTAGTCCCTTTAAGCTCTACCAAAGATTCATCAGAGGACCTTTGATATTGCTAACTGAGGGGCCTATTAGGAAGGCGTGCAGATCGCCACCGCCAGGCCGGCGGTGACCACAGCCGGCCCGGCGGTGGCGATCCACCCGCAATCTGCAAAGATTTACCCCCGCCATATTACTATGGCGGGGGCTACCACGGTGGACGGAAAGACCGCCCGCCGCTTTTCCGCCGGCAGGCAATCATTACAATTGCCTGCCGTGCAGTACTGGGGCATAATATGGTGGTGGTGCCGAGCAGGCACCGCCATCCATACTATGATGTTTACTAGTTTGCATGTGCGGGAGCTGGCAGTACACCACTGCTGCACCCAGCACCGTCGAGACCCGTCGCCGCCCGCCAGCCAGATTACGACTTTAAAATGGTCTGATGGGCAGGCATCATGGCAGTTCCGCAGCGGTGCCTCATTCAAAGGTGGCAGTAGAGGAACCTCCATGACACCGCAGGTGGAGAGGAAACTTGTAAAATGCTTGGTGGGACTGTGGCGGTACTGCCAAGCATATGGTGGGCTCTGACCGCCTTGCCACCAACAGGGAATGGCATTTCCCTCGGGGCGTCGGCAGCCCCAGGGCTGTCCGACCACCCAACTGGAAATGGGGTGGTCAGACCGCTGGTGTGGCAGTGGCTGGACCGCCACCGCTGTGCCACTGCGAGTCTGGTGGTCCTCGGACTGCCAGACTCATAATCGGGCCTTAAATGTCTTTTTACTATGCAGTAAACCCATTTTTAGATTTTTGAACAGATGTGTGTTCAGGATGTCCCTTCCAAATTGCGATTCGCAATGCAATGGTTTTCAAACACGTTGGGCCTGATTTCGATGTTGGGCTGAATTCATTCCGCCCGACACTGACTCGGTCCTGGGACTGACTGACACCCGGGTGGCGGTCCCGACCACCTCATTAGGATGCGACCGAACACTGTTTGGTCGCATTCCTACATTTCACTATAGGAGCATGCATTACGGCCGTAAACCGGCCGTAATGCATGCTCCCATATTGAAATGGGAGGTGTGGTTCATCCCTCAAGGTGCCTGCCACAAGGTGCAGGGATAAACAGGGGGCAACATAGGTGCCCCCTCGGCCTCCAACCAGCGGCCGTGCACCAAAGGGGGCCCCGCTGGGGCCCCCTAAAAGCGCTTTCCGACATGGTTTCCATGTTGGACAGGCCAGCATGGAAATCATGTCGAAAACCATGCATTGTAATCTCAAGGGCGGAAAGGCCCCCCGTTGAGATTACTGGCCGGATTCTGACTGGCCAACGGGCTCTCCAAGCCCATCGGAAGCCAGATCGAATGACCGGCTGGTTTACATACCAACTCCTATATCTTAATTAGGCGGTCAGAAAGTAAACCAAGGAGCCGATTACAATGCGGCTCAGAAGGCTCCAACCGTCGGTCCGAGTCCTCTGAGCCGCATCATAATTGGCCCAAATGTCTTTAGCAAACCACTGACAAGTTACCGACTCCGCAAAGGAGATGGTAACCCATTCGCAAAGGGGAAGGGGTCCCCTTGGACTTTGTGAATGTTAAGGAAAAGTTCATTCAGCAATAGACATTATTTCAGGTGACTACTGACAACTCTCAAATAAACGTTTCAGAAAAAGTCAACCTTTTCCTTAATATGCTGTTTCCTTTAAATGTGATCATAGACATGGTGGTTTACTGACCCCAGCAGGTCACCATCACCTGATGGCATCCAATTTGATTAACTCCAAATTTATGAACAACCTAATTGATATTTACTAAGTTGGTTGGCTTGCAACCCACTCCGAATGGTGAGTTTGAGTACAAACCAAATAATACATAGGTAAGTTAGCAAAATCCTATTGTAGTCACAAAAAGTCAATGCACAATTTGCAACCACTTTTTGTGAATCCAATCTTTGTTTCCAAGCCATCCCCTTATGTATCATGGTGGTCAGATGTTTTTACTCCTGAGTTAGTACCTATTGAGTCTAAATTATGTTTAATAGCTCTGATGTGCTTAACTGAGCCACCTGCTAAATACTCACTATCTAATGAATCTACCGCTGACAGGGCTAGCAGTGTGGACTGGTCCAGATGTCAGCAAGTACAACAAACAAAAGTGGGCACTTTTAAAACTACGCATTGATATACAAGAACTGAAATTGGAAATGGAGTGAAAAATGAGCATTTACAGTGGCCCATTGCTGTTTATTATTTTCTCAACAATAATATTGGTGTATGTTCCTTGATATAAAATTGCTGAGGATCTTCTATCACAAAGAAATAAATTTGATTTCAAGTTTTCTATGGCTGTGTGGGTTTACTGGATTCCCTTCAGGTTCTAATAATCAAATTGCCTTCTCTACTAGAGGAAGGCTTAATAACATTATAAACTGACGTCAACTTTGCCCAATTTCATAGGGATCTCAGCAAAACATATGCTTTAAGAGCTACTTTTACAGAAGGCTGAGAGTGCCTTTCTAGTGTTTCTCTGAATGCACTCTATTTTGTGAACATATTATTCAAACCTGCGTGCCTCAGGGCCAGTATATTAAAAGTTTGGTTGCAAGGTAGCTGGTATTTTTTTACACTGACCACTTAGCGGTCCGACTTTCATTTTGTATTGCCATGAATGTGCACATTTGTTGCAAAGCAAAACAACTATTACGAGGCTGCAGCTGAATATGCAGAAGCTTTCTTGCCATAATGAAGGCCCAATGGAGTAGGGGCTGACGGAGGAAGGACATTACACTTCTCACCCTGTTTAGGAGATGGTGGATGGTGCAGCTTATTTATTTTACTACCCATCACCGCCAGGGAAAACCTGGCAATGAGGAACAGAAAAAATAAGAAAACTCCCAGGGTGTATGTGTCATTAGTTTTTTAGTTTTTCTGATACAAGCTCTTGCTTTGGGAATTTCTTCCAGGAAACAGAAACTTTGGAAACGTTTGGTGAACAGCTGTCAAAACTGATGGCAGCCATCTACCAAAATCTGGATATATTAAAAGGAACCTCCATGATGGCTATTTCTTTCAACATACAGAGATGATCGCTGGGCTGGAGGTCATCTCTAAATTTGACTGGCAATACTTTGTTAGTGTGGCACATGTATCATCCTCTGCCACCCTGACAAATAGAGTACCACCCCTTTGCCAAATGTGAAATCAGGTCCTAAGTCCATTATGGAGAGTTACTTAGACACTTTTTATTGAATGTGCTAGGTGGGATGGATGCCCAACTCTGGAAAATGGCAGGAATAAGAAATGAGAACTTTAGGAGTGAGCTGCAGTTCAAAGTCTCCATTTTGTGTGTATGCATTTTCATTCATGATTTCATTGATAGTGTGTTATTTTGGATCGTATTTAAAATAAATGTATACATCAGACACATACTCAGTCATGGCTGCTACACAGTAGTAGCAAACATACAGGGTATTGGAATGAGTTAGTTGGTGAATCAGACTGGAGCGCTGAGTGAACTTTGCAATATACCAGAGTCAAGAGTGTGAAACAATGAGTCAAAAGGGGAAATCAAACAGATGTAGACAATGTAGTAATGCTTTGAGAGGAAAGAAAAAGTCCTGTGCCTTGCTTTAAATTCCCACACTATGTATGGAGATGAAGAGGTGGGTAATGAACTGCGTTAAAGGCTGCTTAAAGAGCACATAATTTGGGAACAGTCAACCTCCATCCATATCCACTTGAATTTTTTGGGGGGTATCTGGGTCCAGAGCTCTGCACAGCACAGAATCAACCCTTATGGAAATCACGGACTCCAAAAAAATTCATGCTAGATGCAGGACATAATGCTGCATTAATTCTTTTGGACCTCTCAGTGGCACTCAACATGATCTCACATGAGATCTTGATTCAATGTCTTGCCCACATTGGGGTAGAAGGACAAGCTCTGACCTGCCTAAAATCCTTACTTGATAACAGGGATTAAATTGTATGGCTTAAACCTTTCTTTTCAGAAGCTAAAACTATTAAGTACGGAGTGCCCCAGGACTCCGCAATGAGCCCAACTCTTTTTAATATAAATATGACCCCTCTGACTTATCTCATTGAATCCTTCGATGTCCAAGTAGTCTCTTACGCTGATGACACCCAACTGCATATAACAAGAATGACGACAAGGCCAAAACCAATTTTTTTGCCTGCATCACAGCAGTAATGGGCTGGCTCAAGTCCAGTTCCCTATAATGTAATCCTAACAAAACTGAGATCCTGCTATTCATTATAGACCCCTTTCCAGGTTGGCTAGGAATCCGGCCACCCAGTTGTGCACCCCCCCCTCACTGGAGTGGCCAGAAAACTAGAGGTACTAGTGGATATCCATCTTTCACTCAAACCTCAGATTGCAGTAGTTATTAAAAATTCACTCTGGATCCTGAGAATGCTAAAGAAGTTTCTCAAACTCCTCCCCTGGGATGCTCAGAAGATGTTTGTACAGGCATTGATCCTGTCCAGATTAGACTATGCGAATGTCCTGTACCTAGGAATCCCAGACTACATGAGGCATAGACTTCAAACAATCCAAAATATGGCCATCCGATTGCTCTTCAGTCTCCCCAAATGCACTTCCCTCACTCAATACCACAAACAACTTTACTGGCTACCAGTGAAGAAAAGAGTAGTTTTGAAAGCACTTATAATAGCTCAATCAGCTTTCTACAAAACCGTTCCCTACTACCTCCAAAATAGAGTATTCAGTTACCACCCACAAAGAGCCCTTTGCTCTCACTCAGCACATCCCTGCCACAAAAAGGAAAAGGTGGGACGGATCTGCCTGCTCAGTCATGGCAGCTAAGCACTGGAACAATCTTCCTCTCCCCCTCAAATGCATCACGGACAAAAAATTATTCTGCAAACAGTTAAAAACCCACCTTTTCAATGGCTAACTGTCATCCTCCTTACTGTCAGGGCTGTCTACCACCGGGACACTCTCACAGAAGCTGTGCACTCAACAAATCACTTCATTCCTTCATTCATTCAATAGTCAGAATGCACAATATGTACCTCATCAAGAAAAGAAACTAATCTTGGTGGTGATGAGATTGAAAATATTCCTTAGGTCTGCTCTTTCAACCAGATTTTTCAAAAAGTATCATGATCTGTAGCTCTTTGGATTCATTTTGTCAAGAGAACATATATTCAGGGGTGCATTGATAGAAGAGGAATTGCTACATGTAACATGGGAGCATAATTGTTCCCCCAGCAAGGAGTCAGTGACAACATTAACATTGGTGTGTGATTAACAACAAGACCATATATGCAGAAGCAGCAGTTTAATATTGATTTTGGATATAGATTTAGAATTCAAATGGATGAATAGGTTAGAAAATGATAGTTTGCAGTTGGCAGCTATAGTAGTAGTAGCCTGGGAGGGAGTTGGAGGAAGGAAAGGTGAGGGATGGGGCTGAAACTATTCAGCAGGGAAAGTAAAGATTTGAATGGAAAGGTGGGAGATAAGCAATGAGCCTTTGGTAGAAGATAGATTAGAAGGAGTGAAAGGTGTAGTTATAGAAGGGGTTGTGCATGGAAGGAGGAAGTGGAATGTAATCATGGCCATTTGAACACAGTAAACACACAAAAGGTGATGGGAGGCTGCTTGCAATAAGTCTAAACCATGCGGCCCCAAGTAATTATCAGTGGATGAGATTTATTCAAGCATTCCATCCATCACTGTTTTGTATACCTATTGTGTCACCCTAAGTGGGACGAGTATGCCCAGACATGGGTTCCATGCATACAGTGCCACTAAAACCAAGCTGTACCCAGCTAATGAGCCCATACTAGGGCGCAGCCAGTCCTGGGCTACTTGTGTTCTGTTTCAAGGAGGACCTGGCTTGGCAGTCCAGGCTGGACGGTTCCTATTGGAGCAGGGTCAAGACTGATTTGCATATGGCTGGATCCAAACCGAGGTGGCATGGTGTACAAAATAACGATGGATTGGGATGCAGTCCGAGTGATTATCAGTGGCTAGGATTAATTCAAGCATTCCATCCATCATTGTTTGTATACACATTTAAACGCAGTAATCTTAGAGGGAAGACAGGTGCCATGAGATAAAGCACACTAGGAGGAGTGAGGTTCTGGCTGTTTAATGGAGATACTTCACAGGTAGTGCCCTGGTTCAACATAGAATAGTTCATAAATGGAGTCATGGGAACCTCCGAAGTAAAAGGAATTTTTCCAAGCAGAGTACAAATTCATAGATCGAGTAGTCAGGTCAGGAGTCAATTCCCACAGTCAATGGGAAAGCAATTTTTTATCAGCACTGAACTGAATAGTTCAATGGTTCATATGTGTATTAAACCTAACACCAACAGGGTAAACAATTCACAATTAGCAGTCAGACGCAGAGTAAAGAAATGTTGGGAATATACCAGACGCACAGTGAAGAAGTTTAAAGGCAGCATCTAGAAGCAAGGTGTGAGTGATTTGAAGTACCCAGAGACAGCAGAAACTCATGAGATTTCACTTGCTGGGTAGACAATTTCCAAACAACACCCATTTTGAGAGTAAACAGTTCATATGCAGAACAGACAATTTACAAGTACCAGAACCAGCTCACAAGGAGTACCCTGGAGAAGAGTGAAAGATAGTCATAAGAACCACCCAGATAACGATAAATTCGGAAGAGTGGTGAACATTTGAGGGTAGGGTGAAGGGTTCACACACATCTTTTAAATGTGAAGTGGAAGGAATTGAGAGACAGTATTTGTTATAGCAATTCACAGATACAGTGAAAAACTCTGAAGCAGAGTAAATACTTTACCAACAATATTGATATGTGCAGTGAAGAGTTAATATCCAAGCAGTAAGATTAAGAGAAAATCATAATTTGAATTTCTGTATATTGAGCATCTGTTTTAGACCTCAAGGCAGAGTGCTATGAGAAGAAAGGTTCCAAAAGACTGGTAATAATTATAGCACAGTCTAATAAACAAGTGTAGTGGAAGTTAGCAAGTCAAAGATTGTGGTTGTGTGCATTTCAAATCCTTGACTTAAGTCTTAGATTGTTTGGATGCTGAAGAAGCTCTAAGCAAATAGACAAGTATGCTAAGGCATATCTAGGTTTGTGATTAGTTGAAGGGTAGATAGTCATTTATAAGTCTGTTCATGAAAATTTAAAGAGCTGGATTTCAATGTCTTCCTATGAGATGCCATATCATAGGCAAAGCAGAAGAGGTGTGTCATATATTATATTTAAACTGTTGGAATTGTTTGATTGGAGATGGAGGAGAAATTGTTCTAGGGAGTCAAGGCATGTATGTGGAACAATAACCTATTGAAAATTTGAAGTGCCAAGTGAGGGTGTACAGAAAATTTTGAGTGGCAGATCCAGCTTCACTATTTCGGATATACAGATGGGAGACTTTGGTTGGGTAGCCAGGTGTGATGCCATGGGAGGCATATGGACAATAGATAAGGTTTTGACTTGTTAGTGACTCTCTGACCAGGTGCCAATTGAGTGAAATGCGGTCAAGGGTGATGTTTTGCCTATTTCTGACATAGCAAATCCAGGTTCTCTAATTGCCTTCCACATAGTGACATACTTGTCAGCAAACCAAAGAAATTATTTTTAATTCAATTTGAGATTGTTGTATAACTACACAGTCACTATTGTTGGGTAAGCATTAGGTGTGTTCTGCTCCATTAAGAACATTATACTGAAAGTTTTGGTAGTGCATGTTTTAAACTACACATTAAATTACAGTTTTAACTACAATTGTATACAGTGGCATTTGGCCTTTGGCCGGTGCTCCTTTATGAGTACTGAAAATAAAATAGTTTGAATTAAACAGAAAAAGAAAGAATGTGATTGTACAATCCACACAAGTTCTAACTACTTTGGTTTCTCCTGTCCTTATATTATTTCACCTCACTATATTCAACTCCAGAAGGAATATGGCTTTTTGTTTTAAAGTTAGGTACTTGTACCAGTCCTGATTATTGAAAATGTGACATATCCCACTCCACCATCAAGGAAGTAGGTGCTATTGCTAACACATCTTCATAAGAATGAGTCGCAAAAGCATTGTCTAAGCACAATTGTTGTTGCGATCATTCTTTTCTCCTTGATGTGTGGGATGCTCAATGCCCTTTCACTGCATATGGCATTAATTACTGTTAGCCTCGTGATACAGTGCAGACAGGGGCTTCTGGACCCCAACCTTTGTAACTGAGATTGCTTGCTACTGGTGTCCTGGAGTCCCTATTACTATGGCTCTGAAAAGTACAACCCTTTCCACATTTGACTCTCAAGGTAATGAGGGCAAGCAAGAACAGGCTCTCAGGCAGTGGTATAGGAGGCAAGAGCTCAGAACTCAACCATGACCAAAAAGACACAAAAATGTAAAGTCCACCCTAGTGCTTATCTGTTAAAAAAAAACAAGGGGCATATCCACAAGAGAATGGCGGAGCGCGGCGTTAAGCCAAAATTGCTAACGCTGCGCTCCTCCATTCTGAAAACGCAGGGATGTGTCATATTTACAATGATAAGGCGCACCCCTGCATTTTCCCTAGCGCTGGCACTAAATTCAGCTGCCTAGCGCCCACTGAGGCATCCTTGCACAATAGTGCAAGGGTGCCTGCATTGAGGGAATGATTGTTTATGTGAAGGAAGGTGTCCCTTCCCGCACATAAACATTCACTAATGGTGATTTGTAACTCCTATGTGTGATGCATTGTGCAGCACACATAGAAGTTGCATTTCATCATTTTTTTCGTTATTGTTTATGTGCAGAAAGGGACACCTTCCTGCACATAAACAATCATTCATGGCGATTTGCTGACTTTATGTGTGCTGCACAATGCAGCACACATAGAAACAGCAAAAACGAGGAGAAATTAATCATTTTGCCTCGCTTCGCCATGTTAAGACCAGTTTTTTTTGCTCTTAATTTTGGCACTACCTCATATTTACGCCACCCTTGTAAATAGGGGCAGCGACAAAATCAATGGGTGTAGCGGCGGAACGCCCAATGCAACACCCATTTCCCACCCCTTTCTCGCTAAGAGCTAAGTGAAAGGGGGCCTTACTTACAAAGCGGCGTTAAGCTAAGTTAAGTGGCTTGATGCAGCCTTGTAAATAAGGCGAAGGACTTAACACCACCAGAACGTCCCAAAAAGTGACATTCTGTTGGCGTTAAGTCCTTGTAAATATGCCACCAAGTTCGTTAATCATGCAGCAGAACTAAATACTATACAATTGCATTCTACAGACAGCACTACTCCCTCCTTCTCCAGGATACTCTTCCGACTGAGGTAGAAGCAGAAAGAACAGGCTGTTACTCTGACTTTTCAAACGCACATTTTTATATATAGCCCCATATGTTTATTAGGATGGTGGCAGTGAAAAGATGCACATGGTAGCCAGCATCATGGACATTTTGGATGCACATCTATGCAAGTGTGCGTCTAATACATAGAGTAGAGCTCTTGCCCTGGGAGAGAGTTCAGTGAAGCCGTAATATTGATATGAAGAAGAGCATATTTATTTTGTTTTGCCACTGAGATATAAGTCAAATGAGATATTTTTATTACAGGATGGATTTTTACGGTGTTTTAAAACAACTGTTGAGTGAATGGAGCAAATAAAGATAAAATATGCGTTATCTCTTATCACAAGCCAACACTGAATAATAATGAATTTGCATATTGAATGGATATAAGTTGAATTTTAAGTGACAAAGATAAGTTTAATTCAGCATGACAGGTGTGTATAAGAAGAAAGCATGTATCAGAATTATGATGGCACTTGGGCAAGGCAAAGTCTAACGAGCATTGCATTTTGTGGAAAAAGGTATCCTATGCCTAGGCATTAGAGTTGCAACTCATTGCAAATTGAAATATTGGAATGGATGTTCAGAGAAGAAAAGAAGTACATTTCAAAAATGCACTTGTAATTCCTGCTTTTCTTTCCTATCAGTGTAGGATGACTTCTCTTTTACTAGTGGGTTAATGAGAATACTATAATTCCAAAAGAGCCACATCTATAATAAAAGTATTAAATCAAAATGCCTGAAGAACCAAGAGGGTGCCTCATTTGTTACTCCTTGATGATATTCTATCCACAGCTGGCCTTAGATCTTTCAGGGCAGGAGTGCATGATTTAATATAGCTTCCAATGACCCAAATCTATGAAACCCAGCTGCTACCTAGTTTTATCTATCAATATAAATGTATTTCAGCTTTAATCATCACTTTAAGAAAAGTTCAATTTACATGGCAATAGGTTTCTGTTCTTTTTACAAGACTTTAGTATTTTTTAATACAAGCAAGGATTTCAATCTAAATCCTTGAATCAATTTGCTCAGTCCATGGTTTTAGATCTTGTTAATATGATCGCATTTTAATGCATAGATTTATTCCTGCGTGTCTAAAGCAGCATGTTCTAGCTCACTGATACAGCAATATTACTACAAAAACGTACCCAGGCTCATGCCTGCTGAATAGTTCTTCCAACATTATCTTATAATCATTTTGCAGGTGTAATACCATATTTCCAAATTAAAGGGCATATTTATGGGAGGGTTGCATCATTTTTCACCAAGCAGCCTGTCATGGTACATGCATGGTGTAATCTCTTAGTCAGATTTTTTAAGCCACACAAAGCCACTTTGTGTGGCTTTGAGTGGCTCCTAAAATCTGCAGTAACACAACGTAGGGCAAATCGCTGAGTTGCATTACTCTGTGCTAGGGAGGCATTCCATGGGCGCTGTTGTGGGTGTTTTGAGGTGACAACCACTGGTTTTTGATGCATTCCCAGATTTACAAGACCTTGCAAACCTGAGAATGCGCCAAAAAGATACGCCTCCCCAGAAGAGGCGTAATGAGGAGAACTATTTTTATTTCTCCTTGTTACCTCTTCTGTCTGTGTGTGCTACATTCTGCAGCACACATAGATAGAGGAAAATTCCTCTCAGGATTGTTTTTGTGCCGGAAGGTATCCTGCATGCAACGCAGTCACCCTTGCATCGAAGGCACCCTTGCACCATGATGCAAGGGTGCCTGCGTTGGTCTAGGGAGCCAATTGTGCGCCAGCACAGGGGGAAAAATCAGGAATGTGCTGTATGCCTAAATCACAGCACATTCCTGCTCTTTCCCAGTGACGCAGTGCAGTGCAACAAGATGACCTGCTGCACTGCGCCACTTTTTCATAAATGTGCCCCTAATTGTTTTGTTTATTTTATTCATGTGCCATAAAACACACATTATTATACTTGGCAGACAACATAGTTGACTGAAAGAGTCAGATATTGCATAGCTGGTATGACTCAAACACCTATGGTCTTAACCTTGTTGCCCATATGACCAGCTCGTAGTTATTTGTAGCATAGTGCCCTGGGAGGAAATATATCCCAGCATTAAGGTAGAGAACAATTAAATGGCATACATGTATTGTTTTCGTACATATCTTAGAAATTCTGTGGTGTGTAGAGCTAATGTGGGCATTCAAGGACCCTTTGCTGGTGAACTGATCTTTGTGGTCAAAACATACATCGTATACCATAATGTATTGATTTATCTTTTGAATGACTGCAGACGTTTGAACAACTTTAGCAATGAATGAAGCGAGGTTTTTTTTTTTTTAGTACAATAACTGGTAGAGTTCAGCAAACTGTGAAAATGGTGCATTGGTGCATTTTTCACAATGCTTGTTTTTTTGTCTGAGCAGAGACGGGGTCATGGTTTTGGAATCACATAGCCTTTGACGAGCCTGGTGCCACGCCGCTGGGATGGTAGAGGCAACGCCTCTGCTAGGAGGGGGTGAGGTTCAGCTGCGCCTGCAATGCCACCCTCTCCATAATACTATGGCCATATTACGCACTGGGCAGCAAGTGTTTCATTCTCAAAGGTGGGGGTCTTGGTGTTGTTTCTGAAAAAGTACAAACCAATTCCCGTAGTGTGAGGGCATTGTTCATTTTTTCCTGCCTCAGTTCATACCTGAAAAAAATAGGGTGACTTTGTATTAGAAAGCCTATCATAAATAAGGAAGCAATCAGACACGAGGTCAGTGGACCCAGCACTTCACAGAGTGTGCTTCTGATGTTGGAGCCTGCTGTGGCTGTGCCACTGAAATAATGGTGTTTCCTCCACTTTGAAATGAGACGGAAGAACCACGGGGTTGGCAGACAGGGAAACAACCAATTTGTGGCGAATACCTTGTTACCATCAACCTCTAACACAGCCTTTTAGTTACTAGTAGTCAGATTCACAGAGGTTTAGACAAAATCATAGGATTACAGTGCATATGTTTACACTTACACATATTCATAACTTTAGATGATTTCTAATTCATATACAATTCTGTGAAGAAATTCAGAATGTACACATGATGCAAGATGTATGCCAAAAGATGAGAAAAGCAATGGACACACTTGACTTTCATTACCTGAAGTCTGCGCATGCATGTGTTTCTAAATGTTTATAATGCCTTCCATAACTTCACCTGGTAATAACAAAACGTATATTACCTATTCCTTTGGCTTTGGCTGGCACTTAATTGTTCTATTGCACACATCAGAATCTCTGAAGTACTATGACAAACTGTTCACTTTCATCGGGTTTCAGAAACTCCTAATTCACAACTAAGGGGCTCATTATGATTGCGGGAGGATCGCCACCGCCGGGCCGGCGGTGGCGATCCTCCCGCCATCATGAAGTGATTCACCCACCGCCAAATTAGGATGGCGGTGGGAATCACATTGGATCCGTGGCGGACGGAAAGTCTGTCCGCCATGGTCCCGCAAGGCGGTCCTTTTCCGCCCGCCTTGCGGGACCCGAAAACAGGGCATCATTACGGCAGTGCCGTGCAGGCACCGCCGTAGTGATCATAATGAGCCCTTGCGCCTGTCTTTTTGCGGCGGAAATCCCGCCGCAAAAAGACAGGCAGAGACTGGCTTTGGGGGCCCATTACGGGCCCCCTCTGTGGGGGAGTGGGGGTGAACTGGGGGGGTACTCATGGTACCCCCCTACATTTCCATGCAGAAGGTGGCAGGCACCGCGTGGTGCCTGCCACGTTGTGCATGGAAATGCACAACATGGCAATTTCACATTGCGGACGGTGCTGCAGCCAGCAGCACCGTCCGCAAAGTGAAAAGGCCAGGATGCGCCCGCCAGTGTGGCGGGTGCATCCTAATTGGGCTGGTGGGACCGCCGCACGTCTGGCGGGCGGTCCCATCACCGTTATGATGGCGGGCGGACTGATGTCCGCCCGCCATCATAATGAGCCCCTAAGTTCGCCACTATAAGTACTTTCTAATTTAGAAAGCTGACTGATGCAGAGGAAGAGAGGAATACTGCTTCTTGATTGGTTTAAGACTGTCGTTCTGCCTGAAAAATCATTATGAAAAGATGCAAAGATTTGTCAATAACTTTATCTTGAATTTATGGGAGTAGATGGCTGCTTTTAAGGCTAAGGAAGAAAGTCTCACCCCAACCCACAAGGACTGTGCTATGGAGCCTTCTTGACTATTAGATTACCAGTTCCGGAACAGGATAATGAAGAAAGTCCTGTTACAATTTGATATTTGGCTGTAGCATTGGTGAGTCATGTTCTTACAACTGGAAAGGGTAGTTGAATGAATGATTGAAGGACATTTATAAAGCGCAAACAATCACTCCAAGGGGTATCTCAGTATGGTTTAGACTACTATCCTGGCTGTTTGGTGGCATTTAAAGCAGCGGTAACAACGTTACAACATTTTCCTTAACATTTTCCTACACAACCGAAAAATGGAACCTGCTGAGTGGCGATGCACCTGACATTCTCTTAATCACAGAGACCTGCTCAACCCCCCATCGGATCCCGAAATCACCATAGCAATCCCAGCAGCCTACAAAATCGCTCAACAGGACTGCCCTCACAAGCCAGGAGGAGGACTCGCTATCATCTGCAAGGATTCCATCAAATGCATAACATCCATAGAGAGTGCCACCTCATTCATGGAACATCTACACTTAAAGCTGCAAATCACAGAAAACTTAATCCTGAACGGAACCAACCCGGACCACAAGCCACCTTTATCAGCCTCATCATCAACTTAGTCGCTCCACTCACCATTGACTCCCAAGCACAGATTCTCCTCAATGACCTCAACTTTCACTTGGAAGACCAAAATGATCCCTGCTCCACAGCAGCTCCTCGAAAGCTTGCACAACATTGAACTCACCCAGCTCGTCCCAGAACCAACAATCACCGCAGGACACACATTGGATTTCATCTTCACCACAAGTGACAGCATCAAATACAACTCCACCAAACTGCTCATATGGACCAACCACTCCATTATCCACTTGCAAATCAACACATCTCAAGTCAACATCCCTACCAGGTTCAGCATTCCAAGCTGCAGCTGGTGCAAAATCACAGAAACAGCACCCTCAGCATGGCTCAACCTAGCCACACAGAACACTTCGACAAGGACATCAACTGTAACAACTGAATCAAGAACTGTGCGGACTCCCTCACACCCATCAAACCCAGTAAGCATAGTAGATCCTAAAACCAGGCAAGCTGGTACAGATAAGACCTCAGCGACACCAAGCAACACTGTTAACAGCTAGAAAGGAAATGAAGAGCCAACCACTTTGAGAACTACCTACAAGGCTGCACTCACACGCTATCACCAGTAAATAAGAGATACCAAGAAAAAGGCACTAGTGGACCGCTTCGAAAGAAGCTCCAACAGCTGCAAGGAAATCTTCTTGATTGTTAAGGATTTCACCTCACCCTCAGCCACTGCCACCAACATCACTGTCTCCCAGCTACTCTGCAACAAACTATCTAACTTCTTCTAAATCAAAATCACAAACATCTACAGCAACTTAGCACACCAACCCAACTCCAGAAAACTTGTTGCTACCCTACCCACCACCAACGAAAGACGGCCACCTGACCAAATGGACAACCCTCACGAGGAACGACACAGCGGCAGTCGTGCGGACCATTCACTCAGGGGCCCCAACGGACCTGGGAACATCACCAATGAGCACCACCCTGACCCACATCATCAACACCACCAACATGTCCGCCTCTTTCCTGGATGAATAGAAACTTGCAGAAATCTATGCTTTCCTCAAGAAGCCAATAGCCAATCCAAATCAACTGAGCAAATTCCGACCCATCTCCCTGCTTCCCTATCCAGCCAAAGTGATTGAAAAGGCCATCAATAAGCAACTCACAAGCTACCTTGAACTTCACCATTTTCTAGACAGCACTCAATAAAGATTCAGAAAGAACCACAGCACCGAAACAGCACTTATCGCAGCCACCAATGACATTTGAATCATCCTGGACTGAGGAGAAACAGCGGCCCTAGTTCTGCTTGACCTCTCTGCTGCCTTCAACGCTGTCTCCTATAAAACCATCATAAGAAGACTCCACAAAATTG
The DNA here is from genome assembly GCA_963921515.1 of Calotriton arnoldi. Taxonomy (NCBI): domain Eukaryota; kingdom Metazoa; phylum Chordata; class Amphibia; order Caudata; family Salamandridae; genus Calotriton; species Calotriton arnoldi. Next base: position 63,201 of record CAWUFW010020673.1, on the reverse strand, counting down.
GCATACAAGGATCTGCTCTCAAATGTACCCGTTCTTTCCTCACGGGAAGAACCCAAAAGGTCAGGCTGCCACCCTTCACATTAGAGACAAAGAAAATGAGATGTGGAGTCCCACCGGGATCGTCCCTCAACCCCACCCTTTTCAATATATACATGACACCACTTGTCAACATCATCCTATCACAAGACATCACCATCATCTCCTACGCCGATGATACCCAACTTTCTCTAATGGACAAAACAACCATCCCCAGAACCAACTTCATCAATTGCATGACCATGGTAGCAGACTGGATGCGAACCAGCTGCCTGCAGCTCAAAATCGACAAGACGGAAGTCCTGGTCTTCAGCAACAAGACCTCCCCATGGGATTCGACCACACCAACAGACCACACAAGAAATCTAGTGATCATCCTAAATGACAAGAAAACTTTGAACAACCTTTTTGAACATGAACAGGTAGTTTGATCTTGACTGCATCGCCAATACACAACGTATTTTTTTTTCTTTGAACTCCTGATCCACATTTTTAGTTCCATTTATTTCCACATTATGTTTGACCACATCATACATTTGTTTAAGATTACAAGTATTGATTTTGGGAAATAACCACCCATGATTAAGTTATTGTCTAGGAGACCTCCCTTTGAGTGACAAGAAAGGGTAACATTTGGTGGTACAATGCGGAGTACAATGATAAGACCACAAACAATCAGCAATATGTTGTTTCACATCAATTCTGGACTTAAGAGCCAACTGAATACCCTCCACTAGAGTCCTATTAAACCTTTCCACCAAACGTTTTTGTTCGGTGAATAAAGTGCAGTAGTAAAGTGACGAATAACAACCTCTTTAAAGAAATCTTCCATGGCAAACAAAGTAAACTGGGAACCATTTTCAGCTACAATAATGTCAGGAAAACCTTCTTTCTGAAACACTTCTTGCAGAAACTCAATAATGGTGATGGTATCAGGATTAAAGATCCATATTAACTCAACCCATTTAGAAAAATAATCAATAAGAACTAAGATATATATCTTCCTAGAATTCCTTCATATAGTCCTAACAAATCCATGGCCAACTTGGCCCAAGGTCTGTCCGGAAAAGTGGTTTGAATATGATCAACATGTTGGGTCTTCAGAATCTTATCAGATTTAATACATAACGGACAATTTTCAACAAATAAGGCCACCCAAAAACAATTTGGATATTTTTAATGGTACTGGATTGACCCAAATGACCTAAGTGGGCGTGTCACTTTTAATTAATTTTTATCTATTTATTAATAAATTGTTAGTTGGGCGGACGAATATTGATGCATGACGGATTAATGCATTTACAGCATATAGCACCAAGATTAATTTGTGAACTTCTGTATAATGTACAAATTGAAACTCATTGTTCTGGGGCTGTCACAGGTCTTTTAAATCACCAGATTTTAATAATTTTTAAGCAATGTTTTTTTTTTTATATGTACACTTTTATGATCTATGTTTATCAATTAGATTGAATAAAGTTGATTGGATTGGATTGGATTGGACCTAATTGGGCAATAGAGATCAATTTGTTTCAGATACAAGAAGGTGGAACAAAACAACAACCTTTTATAATAAGATCATTTTCAATAAACAATTCATCTATGACCTTCCAGAAAACTTGCAAATCCTTAGATAAATGTTTCTCCAAAGGCCAACCATCCAAAATATAACTTTTGAGAGATACCAAAACATCATCTTGCGACAATGCTGAGAACCATTCTTCCTTAGAAATAACCTCACCCACGGAAAGTACAACATCATAAATGGATGCGACAACACATTCTTCATGAGATGAACAATTAGGATTTGCAAAAACATCCCCTGCCAAGCGAGAAAAACAATCAGCTCGAACATTTTTGTGACCCAGGGATGTATCTCACCGTAAAATTGTTTTCATAAAGTTTCAATAAGATTCTAACCAACCTAGAAGAAGCTTTCCCCATGCCATGTCTAGAGAGTAAGGAAATCAATGGCTTATGATCGATTTTGAGATGAAAATGTGTCCCCCACAAATACATTTTAAAATGTTCTACAGACCATGTACACCCCAGAGCTTCGTGCTCAATGGTGGAATATCTGGATTCAGCTATAAAGGACTTGAAGCGAACGCAATGGTGCGTTCAACCCCATCTTTGCTTTGACTAAACACAGCACCAACTCCAGTCGAACTGGCATCAACAGTGACCACATTGGCAGCCTCAGAAAAAGCAAACAAAGGTTTTGACTCAATGATAGCTTTTTTTAAAGCACTGAACGCAGAGACATGAACTTCCAACCACTCAAATTTGACACCCTTTTTTTAACAATGACCTCAAGGTAAAACAATGTCAGCGAATTGCACAAATCTTGCGTAATACTCACATAACCCCAAAAATGATTTGAGTTGGTCTTTCCATTTAGGAACTTGCATATCACGGATAGAATTAAGCAAGTCTTCTTTAGGAGCAATACCAGCACTGGAAATTGTGTGTCCTTAGTACTCTACTTCATTAGTGAAAAACTTGCATTTATCTAGACGCACAGTCATACCTTTCTCCTCCAAGATGGTCAACACTCTACTTAGTAAAGAAGCATGCTGATCATTGGTTTTGGAGAACACGCGGATGTCATCTTGGAATGCGACAGCCCCATCGATACTTCCAAACAGGCAAAACGGATGACGAGTATAAAAATGGAATCTTTCTAAAATGATATGTGGCTCTTCCTTAAATCTTTTCTTTAATCTATCCAAAGCTTCAGAAAAGCAATCATAGTCATCAGAATCCCCTCCATGTGGAGGTGCTACAGCAGGTAAATGTTCAAAAATATCCTCCGCATCATTACCCATAAGGTTTAAAAGTAAAGCTGTTTTCCTTTGGGGAGGAAAAATTGCACCACTAATGGCCAATAAGTAATTATTAAAATGACGAAGCCATTTGTCCCACTTCATGCTGGGCTGATTGGGACCTTTCAAAAATGCTGGTGGAGGATTACCACAATTGGTACTGGCCATGGTAGATAAAAATGCTACCCCAAATGTGAAGGAACAAACAATAGAAAAATAATAAAATAAGCAAAGCATTAAACCTGTAGATTTTCACTCCGTTAGACACCAGACAAGATAAGCAAAGTTGTGAAAAACAGCTTGTCGTAGAGGATCGGACTGAAATGCACGTAGAAAGGTCACATTAGTATGGTTGCTAGGTAACGTGAGGCTGGATGCCTCACGTAAATGCTTGAATACAAAGGCTGCCTCGAGGAATCTTCTTGTGCCGTATCTAGGCAACACCACGTCAGGACGATGCGTGGAGGAATGCTCACGAGCTGTCGCCAGGAATCGCTCACAGCGTCAGCACGACATGTTCCGTATCTAGGCAACACCGCGGCAGGACGACGCCTCGAGGAATGCTCATGAGCTGTCTCCAGGAATCACTCGCATGAATAGCACGAGCACAACAGCGGGCTGCTCAAATGAATAAGAACCCAAAAAACGTTACTGCAAAACCAGCTTCGAGTCGTCAGCAGGATAAAAGCGGAAGCTTCCAGTTGAGTTCAAGCGAGCCCGTCTCAAGACGTAATTGACGCATATGAGCACAGCCAAATTCCAAATTTCACGAATAGTCGTTTCAACGATGCGGAAGGGAGTGGATGCTCCTGCCAGGGGAGTACTTAACCACTCGTCGCCAAAATGAAGTGGGGTCCACAAAAATGTAGTATTTAAACTTAGAACTTTATTAGGAACATCCACAACATAAAGTAGGTAAACTCCAACTGAATAGAACATCACAAGCAGTTTAGAATACCCAGCAGTGAACCAATGAAAACAAAGTCACACAAGGGTAAAGGATAGAAGGATGTAGTTAACCAAGCTTGGTTAATGAATAAAGAATGAAAAGAACTTAACACTCTAATGGTTTAAAGTGTTAATAACCACAACAAGCTCAACATGACGGCTCAACTCAATGTAGTGTGCACCTCCTGCATCCACATCCTACACATGCAGTGAAATATCTTCAAATGGTTTCCTTAGAACACAAGAAGGACTGTCGCACAAGCACTCAACATCATCAGACTGGAATACAGCAACAATCTCTACTCCGGAATCTCCAAGCAACCTCTACACAGACTCCACACTATGCAGAACACCACTGCAAGACTCATACTCGACCTCCCATACCACACCCACTTTACACCGCACCTCAGGAAGTATCACCGCCTCCCCATTCACATGTTTAACCTTCATGCACACATACAAAGCCCTACACAACACAGGACCAGAATACCTGAACAGTCACATACACTTTCACCAACCCACAGACACCTTCGCTCTGCCTCACTCTGACTCGCACAATTTCCTCGCATCCACAAAAGCAAAACTGGAGGTCTTTTATTCTCCTAAATAGCACCTAAGACATATAATGACCTACCTCAACTCATCAGAGCCTCCTCACTTATTGAGTTCCAAAAGAAGCTTAAGACCCTGCTTCTCGAATAAGCACTGTGGGTTCCACAAACCTACACTGCTGCCCAAGCGCCTGAATACCCTCTCAGTTGGTTAGTGTGCTATACAAATAAATATGTGCTGCGGTAACAAATGATGGACGGAATGCTGAATTAATCAAACATTCACCCCCAGTCACGAGATCTGGGTTAAATCCATAATTCTTTTGCTCACTACGCCACCCCAGTTTGGACCCAGCCATATGCAAATTAGTCTTGACCCTGCTCCTCTTGACTGGGGGTGAATGTTTGATTTCATCAGCATTTCATTCATCATTTTTTGCCGCAGCACTATACAATAAATATAACATAACATCGGTCCTTAAAAAAGTATTATCTCTGGAGGCTCTGATTAAAGTGGAAAGGATGTTTGAAAATATACAGAGCTCAATTGCTATATATTCCAGGTGTTAGACCTGTGAGCCATAGGGTGGTCTTCACCCAAACCTTTTGCCTTACTCCTCCTGCTTTTTTTGACTTTGTTTGTGCTGGCCTTAGGACGCAGCACATTTTGCCACTGCTAACCAGGGCTAAAGTGCTTGTGCTCTCTCCCTAAAGCATGATAACATTGGCTTACACCCAAGAAATAGCCCAGAGTCCAGGGTACAGTGAATTTAAAAAACTGGACATGTACCTTTATCTTTTACATGGCCTGCTGGTTGAAAACTCTTAAATTTGTTTTTCACTACTGCAAGGCCTGTCTCTCCCATAACATATCATTGGGTGAACTTATTACATTTAATAAGTGATAAGTTCCAATTGGAAGCAGATAGGAATGTCAAGTTTGCTACTAAGGAATCTTAATTTAAATCTGTCTTTAATGGTAAAGTTGGATTATAAGTCACAATTCTGAAAACACCACTTTTCTATTTATAGCAACAATGGTTCAGGATGTTTTTTTTTACAACAAAAGTTCTTCTCATAGCATGTAGTCCAGGATACATTCTGCAGGCACCAAATGGTTAAGGCAAGAAAATACCAACTTTCTAAAAGTAGTTACAACAGTGGCTACCCTACTCTCCAGAAACTGCAGCCAGGAAACAATGTTATAGTAACAATGCTTCACAGACCTTTTTTTTTCTGTTAACAAAAGTTCTTCTCATAGCGCAACACATACATACAACAGTGAAATAAGGTACCAACAATAATTATATGAAAACATTTATAATTGAAAAATTTTCAGAAAACACAAAGCTTATGTGCAACATTTAACTGGTGCTCATAAAGTTACACAAAACATATATCACACAAAACAAAATACAGTGTAAGTGAAAACTCAATGGGAGAGCTAACACAAAAGAAGTCTGTAAATGACAGAACAGAATACAATATATGCTTTCTCCTAATTCGCCAAAGGAAGGTGTCAACAGCCTTTCGACTTTTGTTAGTTCAATAGGTCCTCATCAGGACAAGAAACAATATGAGCAATCGTCTGAATCAATCTATAATTAAAACCAAGAGAATTTGAAGGGGAACTAAATTTCTCAGAATAAACAATTAAATTATGGTGCAGAAGTAGATGGAAAACATCACCGACGTCTAAATTAGTACAAGAGAAAAGAAAGAGTGCTGAAAGAATTACCAAAAAGATGGAATGATGATCACCTATTGAACTAACAAAGGTTGAAACACCACTGAGGCCTTCCTTTGGTGACAGGGCTACCCCTGTTTGTTCTAACTTCTTTTAGAAAGCTGCCATTTTCTTGTCCTAACCATTTGGTGCCTGCAGCCTGTATCCTGGGTTACATGATAGGTGTAACTGGCATTTGGTCTTTCTGTATTGCTCACAGACAGTGAGACAAAATGGAATAGGTCCTGGCAGGATGGGCCAACACTGACTTGATGAGGGGGAGGAGTTGTCACCTACCACATTTGCACATCACAAAGCCTCTTCCTGAGCACACTCACAATGATTTTGAAACTAGTCCTTTGTGTCTGAAGACAAGCTGGGGCCAAGGCAGGAAGGCAGAAAATTCCAAACACCTCTGGTGATGGAAACCTCCAAAACCTTCTCCTACTACAAAGTGGGCACCAGCTATAAATATTGGACCCTCGGACCCAACTCTTCAGTTCACCTCTGGACCTGTGAAAGACTCAGAAGGACTGCTTTGCTGCTCTGCAAGAAGAACTGCTACTCTATTGCCCTGCTGTCTGAGTAAGAAGGACTGGACCTGCATCTTGAACTCAAGGGTCTAGATGACTGACCTCTTGATCAGAGCCTCAGAGACAGAAAATGCTCCTCTAACCCAGCACCTGGACTCTACCAGTTGTGAGACTGGTCCCCTAGTGGTGCCTCTCCAGTTCTGGAACCCGGGAAGTGAACCTGAAGGTGCTCTGACAGCCCAGCTGTGGTCCTGTGACCAGAAACCGATGCAGAGCGCTGCATCTCCCCGCAGCTTTCTTTCGGAACCGCCACAGCATGACTCATCGCTGATGCCGGACTTCGCACTGCAACCCACAGTTTCCTTGGAACTGCTGCTGCACAACGCATCCTCGTCACCGGCCTTTGCATCGCAAACCCCTTGTTGATGGCATCCTCGACAACGATGCAGGGTTTCGCATCGCAGCCCTGCAGCTTCTTCAGAAGTGCCACTGCGTGATGCATTCTTGACACTGGACTTCGCAGTGCAAGCCCCTTGTCTACAGCATCCTCAACAACAATACAGTACTCCAAATTGCATATTCCTCAGAACCGCTGCTGCACTACAAATCCACAACATGTGATCTTGCAATGCTCCTCAAGCAGATTTAAGGTACTTTGTCCAGCAGGCCTAACTTGGTCCCTGTATCTGTCACGCACTCCATCATGGTCAGCCTGAACTTGTCACTTTGTCCCAGTCTGCGACCAGATAACCACAGGTGGCGCTTTGTGCTTCTAGGTACTATTTTTACATAAAATGCTTACATTTCATATCTATGGTTCTACTGATTGGATTCTCGTAATTTTGGTCTCAAATAATGTATTAAATGTTCCACTATTTTTCTAAATTGGTGTGGGATTTTTCTTGTCTTGTATTTTTGCTTTATTGCTGCTTGAATTTATGCCTGACTGCTTTTGTGCCTAGGTACCAGAGGGTTAAGCACAGGTTAATTTGGAGTTTGCTTGTGTTTCACCCTGACAGAGATTATTTTTGCTGCTTGAGTAGGGTTTCACCCCCTCAACCAGTAACTCTATTTCCTCCACCAGGTTTCTCCCATTCACGAGTCTTGATCCTCCAGAACATTTGATAGATAAGAGACAATAACATGCATCCAACCAGCTGCATTCCAAGTTATCTTCAGAGAGTATTCAGATTCTGGTTGACCATTGTATCCTATAGAAACTCCTTCATATGATTTTTTAATTTCACATCATTTCAATTGCTCAGTTGTTTTGTTTAACCGAATTGATTTGGCCTTTTAAATATAATTTCCTACATGTATTGTTGTATTGATGCTAATCTGCATGCACCAAATGTGGTTTTCTGTTTGAGAGGATGTGCTGTTTGTGCCAATCTATCAAGTGTAAGTCAAAAGTATTCACATAAACCTATTTACATCAAAGACATTAGGCTGTTGTGACTTTAACTGATCAAAACCACAACTCTCATCTACACTGTGCCCTTTCTCCTCATATCATATCAAACTAGTCTCCAGTAGTCTTTAATACTATTCCTTCAATACATTAAAGCCTCACATATTAAAATCAGCGGAATTGCTTGCATTTATTATATCCAACCCCCATTAACTATTTACTACTTTCTATTTTTTTTTAGGAGTGCTATCGTGTACTACATGTAATCTTTCAGTTACTTCAGAATACAGACTAGGCTGAGAACACTATCTAGTCTGATTCAGAGGTGGGGTGATAACCGCTTGCTTTAGACAGTCAGTTACAATTTCTGATTGGAAAAAGCATTTGACGTATTTTTTACATCCAAAGAAAAAACAGGGAGAACCTTCTGAAGGTGTTTAGATGAGGAAAAGTGCATATGAGAGTTGGATAATTTTATTACTATGAGGTACAACACATTAATTGAAAGGCCAGCAGCACAATGTTAGGTGATCAGTGAATCAGCACCTAAATTGTTGGGGGTAGATGCTTCAAGGAGGCAGTAGAATGTCAGACTAGCATGACTTAAGCTGCCATGGACCGCACTCAGCAGCCACCTTTCTTTGTCAGCCAATACAAATTAAAAGTTCCTAGCCCAAAAAGGCAGCTAATATGTATTTAAAATGCATTGAGACACAATCTTGAAGAAAGCCTTAGACCCCAGCCCCAGACATGCTGAAACATGTCAGTTATAGGGACAGAGGTACAATATTTAACCCCATTGTCCCCTCACTTCTTGATTTTAGCAGCCCGCAGGGAATCAAGATTAAACTACTGTTATTGGTAGTGCTAGCAAGGAACCCCATGCCTCATTTTCTGATAAAGCTTACATCTTTGGAAATGCTGCCTGTCTCTTCAGACGGGCAGCCCATTCACCCTCGTACATGAATGTAGGGAAAACAATGATGAAACATGCCCCCTAGGCTTGTGGTTGAGAGTTTGTAAAAAAAAATATATAAGATCCCAGATGCACATACAAGTTCTAGCTTTGGCACCCATTAAAGGGAAACATTATTTATGGGTGACAACTTTTCACCTGGATAGCCTGGTGTTTGAATAGACAGAGAACTTCACTGAGCCAGCACTGATCTATAAATATGGCAGACAGCAGTCCACCAGGGAGCATTGTTAATGTCCTCTGGCACCCTGATGGATGGAGTACCATCCACCAAACTATAGATCAGCTGCTTAAAGTTGGCAGTGGTCTTGTTAACCACTGCCGACTCCCAAACTATATTTTTTTGCTTTCACAAACCAGCCGCATCATTTACAAAGCTATCAAGACCAGCATTCTCACTTATCTTACAGATACGCTCACATTCTCAGGTGGAATTCAGCACACCTGCAGCCAGGACATTATAAGACTACAGACTAAGAAGTTTAAAAACAAAAAGCAAGACATCAGGACTTTTCATTTATGCACCCAGGATCTGTAACAACATCCCTGCATCCATCAGGACTACTTAAATGCTGCTCTACTTTAAGAAAGTGTTGAAGACTCACTTCTTTAAAGAACACTATATATCAATTCAATCACCATCTTAAACCCAGCTTCCTCTCCTCTTACTCATTGACTTAATGCTTGTCTTTGACCATTACAGTGCCCCATTGCATTTTGGCTAGGTTCAAAATACCATATAATGTACATACATACTTACATACATACATAAATACATACAGAAATACATACATACATTCATACCTACATATATACATACATACGCAAAGAGGAAGGTGTTCTAAAGAAACACCTTACCCTTTGCAAATTGGTTACTACCTCCATTGAGGAGTCAGTAACCTATCAATGATTTGTGACTGATTTTGCTGTTGCAATCCTTTGATGCATAGTATTCTGCTTGAGTGGGTGGCACAATAAATGCTGCAGGCCCACTAGTAGCAATTAATTTACAGACCCTAGGTATTTGGTATACCACACTACAAGGAACGTGTAAGTAAATTAAATATGCCAATCAGGTGTAAGTCAATTCAAATATGTTTAGGGGAGAGATCACAAGGACTTTAGTACTGGTCAGCTGTGGTAAAGTGCATAGAGTCCTAAGGCTAACAAAAATGAATTTCAACAGCAAAAATGAAGTTAAGCAGGGAAAACATTTGGGGGAAGACCACCTCTAGGCTGACAGGTCTAACAGGGGGACACACTGGATCTCCAATGCCACCTTTAATATCTAGTTGAGAATAGGGCTGAGCAAAGTTCCTGACTGAATTTCTAAGCATGCGATATTCATCTTTTTCGCCTGTGAAGTGAAATGATGGGTGCTAATCAGTCACAAAAAAAAATGCCTACACCCATCACACTTGCTTTTCGGAGCACTGTGAGTGGCCGGGTGATGCATTTATCTTAATGATTATTGCATTAAAATAAAAACATTTCCTGGACTCCTGACAGTGCCATCAGAATAACTTCTCCTGCAGAGACGTCTGTGTGGAATTGCTTGTCTGCAAGGGCCTTTTGGTACTCTAGCTGTCAGGCACCGCATTTAAGCTTTGCGTCTGGGGAACTTATTTTCATGCACTGTCAGGGGCTGGGCAGTGTATTTAAGTTAATGCAATTACTTTGCTCAGCTCTGGACAGTTCTGGACACAGCACAAGTGTTTCTTGCTCCATGCCTTCCTCACTACAAAAAATGAGGAATAATTGCCTTGAATGGTATTCCTTTTGTTTTCCACCTTTTTGGGTCGAGCCAAGACAGCACTTGTGCTGTGGCTTAGTGACCTGTTGTAGATGCTTTGCGGGGTACCAACTCCAAACTACTTGCCTTTGTTTTTCATTTGTCTATGTCAGTGTCCCTTAAAAATCCTTGCTTGCTAGTGATCAGTCCTGCCTCTTTGTCCCTCCTTTTTCTCTTCCGTTCCTCCCATGCAGCAGGGACTAAGTAGTCTCATTACGCCGTGGTTCATTATCTGTTTCTTGATGGACTCTTATTTACTTGGTTTCCTGCTCTGTTACTATTTGCCTGTGTTCAGCTTCAGCGCCATAGCTGCTTACATTTAAATAAAGCATTTCTCCCTCCCACCTCCTCTTAACGCCACAGTTGTGTTAGTGCTGACTCCTGCCGTGCTTTCCGCTCTGTTGGTTGTTTTTTTTGCCTTTTTGCAATTTTCGATGTCAGTTGGGCTTCTTTTAATATGATACTTGTTTGGTTTTGGGCTTCCTTTTAAGGTGGATTGGACTTGTTTTTGATTGTGGATGAATGTAGTGAGCTGTTTATATTTGTCAGTATTATATAGTGATAAAAGAAGGACTAATGTGATGATGTTTGCAATCATTCTAAGACATTCCAAGGGCCACCACAAAATGGTAATGATCTTCCCTATTTTCACTCACATTTTGAACTGCTACAAAAATCAACAGTATAAAGCTGTGTTATCTGTTCTAAAATAGATATATTTTGAAGCGGTTAGATTGATCATGTATCCACTGTGTTATACTTGGTTGAGCGTGTTAGGGGTTTATCCAATGTTGGCAGAATAAAGGTGCATTTGGGAGATTAGATCCGATGCTGGTAGACTGTGCACTGTTGCGTGACCACTTTATGTCCTGCGCCGTGCTTCACACTGCTTGTTGCAGGTCAGCCCTCTAGTTATCGTTTACAGGGCCCACATTCCACTACAACCACTCCCTTCCAGGGATACATTTTTGGAATGCACACGCTCTCTTCTTGCAGGCATGCACCAGAGGAATGGTACGCTTGCCCCCAGCCACTATGCCACACGGCCCAATATACCTTAGCAACGGTCAGACACATGTGCGATTATTTCACAAAAAAACGGTGCAACCAATTGTCCGCCTTGCATTTCTACACGGTAAAAACAGCGTAATCCTCCTCAATCCATGTAGTTTCCAGACGAGCTGCCACACCAAGCACCGTACTATTTATTACAAGTACCTAGCAGCAAGATTGAATCATCTCTTTTTTACTCCTTGTTGCATTTTTATTCAGCTTCTGTAAATTGGGAGCATATATTTTGTAGCAGTCCTGGGTGTTACAGAATCAGCAAGTATGATGCTGCTACTGGGAGTGTCATGTCCCTTAGGTTAGTTCCATCATGTACATACCGACTACATACATTGCGTCTCATCCACACGACATAACGGTCTTACATAGGTGACCTTTTACCCAGTAGCTGACTTCTGTCTCTCTGACATTAGGCTATTTGTACCATATCTTAATCCCTGTACCTGACGTACACAAAACATGTCCCCAGGTACGGTAGATTTATTCTGTACAAGGGTCACCACTTGTTTCATTCATGGCCAACAGCCAGCTGAATATGCTCTAGTTTATTTAGAACAGGATTAGCAGGGGATTTGCAAAAGTGTTCAAAACATATCAATTCTAGAAAAACCCTGGAGTGACCACTTTAGTATAAAAGACTCTCACTCCCCCTTAGAAAGACAGAGGAAGAATTCCTTCCAGGCTGGACCGAAACTCTGCAGGCTGATCCTTCGACAAGCAGAGATCTGACATCCCTTGCGGGTGCCATCCTCGACGCAGACGGGGACCTTCATTCAGAACCATCAGGTGAGGGGTTAGCACTTCCCCGTGGAATTCTTAGCTCCATTAGGCTCCATTAGGTTCCATTAGGACATATCCTAGCACTTACACATACATGCATCACCTACACCTCTAGGCTAGGCACAGTTAGGTAGGCTACGCATCGTAGGAGTTTGCCAATGCTATTGTTTTATGTAATATGCTTTTATTCATCTTATTAGCACTATGGTAGAAATTTATCTACTTTTTACGAAATTGGTACTAGCGATTACATTTGTCTGCTCCTGTCTTTTGATTGTCGCAGCTAACATGTTTTATACTAGACTGACGCTTGACCAATAAATACTTATTGAAACAATTCCATTCATCATTCTATGTATTCTGAGAAAAGCAAGCACGAGTGACTAAGCGAAAGATACCGTATTGTTTCCACGATACCTGAGGAATCAGGGTTGTCATGTTCAGTGGTGCCAGAAACTACCTACCACAACGTATAGTACAGAGGGGTGGTAGTGGCACTGAAGAGCTAGCAGGTCTAACGGCTGACTCGTGTAGTTCCTATATATAACCTATACAGAATCTGCGCGTTTGGATAACATGAACTGTGGGCTTGGTGGCAGACTGACTCTGAGCACCCCCACCGAAAATGTTAGCCATTTTGCATTAGCTAGCTCACAGTGCCACTAGTGTCTCCTCTTATCGGGGAGAGAATAGTTTCTGGCAACCTTAGAACATGACAACCCTGATCCCTCAGATTGTGGAAACAATATACTACTTTTCGCTCAGTCACTCGTGCTCACTTATTCGGTCTCAGAGAGTTACACAGAAGAAGCAGTTGGGCGTGTTACAATAAGTATTTATTGTACAGTTGTTCTTCTAGTGTAAAATAGATGTGTTGCAATAATTGTGAGACAGTAGCAGATATATATAATCAGCAGTATAGTGAATACAAATGGATAGTACAGTTCTACCATTTTGCAATAATCATAAATGCATACATGGATATAAAATGCATGATAAAAGAAAGCGCGTACTCCTACAATGCCTATCTAGATGTACCTAAGTGTACCTAGCATGTGAGTAGGTGTGAAGCCAAGAATCCCTCTAGGATTTGGTCGAACCCCATTACCTGAGAGAGAGAGTGTGGGACCCCGTCCTGGTCTCGAGTTGGACACCACGCAAGGGATGTGTTAGACCACTGTCAGCTGGAGCATCTGCATGCAGGAGCCTCAGTGTCTCTGGTCAGTGTGTCGGCCTGGAAGTCTTGGTTCCCTCTAACTAACACTGGCAAGATGTGTGATATTTATGCAGAAAGTATCTAGGGTTCCTTTGTCCCTTGTTTCTTGTGTTAGCCATTGTTGGGTTTAAGGATGACGTATGGGATGAACCTTGTACGTAGATATTATGCAGGTGGTGTAGCCCCAGCCTGGTTTCCCAGAACCCTTATGAATATTCATTCATACTGTGTGAGTCTATTGATGAAGTTTTAGGACACTATTGTTCAGGGAGAAACCCTCCTTCTGTGCCCAGGACTAGAACTAGGTAAAGGTTCAATTCCTAAAAGATCCGTTACTGTGTAGTATAGGGGGAAATATAGGTGAAGGTGTAAGATGTTACCCGGGCCTATATTAGGGTACCTATATGAAACATAACACCCACTCCTCTTCCCAAATAGTCTACAATGGTAAAATGCCATCAAACTATTCTCTTTACAAGGTAAAAGGGCATAAAATTTATAAAAACATTTTTCGTAAAATCATTTAAAAACAGTTTTAAAAGGTGAAAAAAGACGAAGATAGAAAAAACGTTAACTTCGAAAATCAGTTTTTTGGGATTGATACTCAAGCCGAAGTCCTAATTGAGTTCGTTTTTATAAGTCAAACCACTACAGCGTCTGAAGGCCATGCTTTTCCAGCGAAAGTGTCAATTTAAAGGAAATGTTCCAAATTTTAGTCGAGTTTTGGAGAAAAAGAAAACTGAATTCTTTCCCAGCACACAATGAGCCAATTATAGATTAAGTGTCCTGGCTGGAAGACGCAACATTGTCGTTGCTTGCCGCTGCGGGGGGACGCAGTGGCGTAACAAATCTCGAGGGGGCCCCCCTGCAAAGTACATTGTGGGACCCCCTTCCGGCTCACTCAGGAGCTCTCAGGCCAGCATACTTTGCTGAGGGGGCACTCTGGAGCTCGGGCCCCCCCGCACTGCGGGGTCTGCGGGGGCCTTTGTTATGCCCCTGGGGGGACGGTCCTTGCAACACCTCGCAGAGTACGTCGATGGAGCATAAATGATATTCAGAGCTGCCAATAGCTGGTGTAGAGGCAGTGGGTGCTGTTGTCGAAACCTGAGTGCTAGTGGAGGAGCTGATGCTCAACCCAGTGGTAAAGGCACCTGCGGATTCTCGAGAATGCATCCATTAATATTGGAATACGCTGGGGACATTGCAGAGCATGGGCCCTCAGAGGTCAGACAGAGATCCAACATGCATTCTTCACCGCAAAACAGGCATCGGAGAACAGGTAAGATGCAGTCCATCCAGACTGGTCTAAACGATAGGAACCAAGAGGCACTCAGTTCCCGTAGGCAAGGTGTGCCCAGATGCTGTACCATGCGCTCACGGTATTTGCGCTCCAGGAGCGCTTTGCCATCTCATTGGTAATTGGGCCGTCCATTGCGGAGCAGAAAATGACAATCAGGATTCCTGTGAAGAAAGCAGGATCAGCGGAAGACATCAAAAACGCTTCCCAATACAGAGTGTATAAAATTTGGAATAACTCTGAGGATTGTCTGAAAGGTGCTTAGAAATCCTGACCCTATGGTCTTAAATAGGTGTACAATACCACTCGTATCAGACATGTTAAAGATACGACCCACCATTTCTGCGAAATGAAAGGGGCAGTTTATAAGTGCCTGTATCTTAGTCGAGGTCTTTGCAATTTGAAGATCAAAGGTCTCTCGAGCGGAGGTTAAGGTTATGGTTTGTTGTAAAAGCATGGCTTTCAGTCTGCTCAAAGTATCAAACTGTATAAAGAAAACATTCAACAAAGGCCATAACGGCGCCTCCCTGACTGTATTTATTGGGGGAAACAATACTTGCATACAGCAAGTAACCCTGGAGTTCACAGTGACCAGATAGGCAATGCCCGGAAGCATCCCACAGCAACCTTGATCGTTCAGCACCAAGTAACTCCCATTCGAGAGCAGCTCGAATACCGGTGTAATCACGGCTTCTGGAGTCCCTTTCATGTGGCAGGACAAGTTCACCACTGAGCCATTACAAGCCCCATGCAGGGAAATATCCTGGCACATGAGAGAACCACTTAAAGCGTTCTTGCAATTTATACAGCTTAGAATCACTTCTCGATCCCCACTCCGGCCACGAAATCTGTATGGTAACTCCCAAGATTCCTTAATGTATTCCTTACCCATTTTCTCATATTTGCCTGCCTGCCTTTGCTCAAGGCAATATTGAAACTGAAAAGTAGTGACTGGTAGAGTTATATGGCCATGGATTAGCCATTCCGTTGATGGTGATTCTGCTACCGCAAATGGTAATCTATCCAGCTTTTCAATGTGCAACATTGTATATTTAGCTCCCCTTTGTGCCATTTCTATCTGTTTATCTGTTAGATTGTACTCAGCAAACAGAGACGTACTGTTGATAAAACGCCAAGGCACATAGCCTTCACGCAAAGATTGCAGTGTCAGCTGAACTACATAATAGAACGTAGCTGAGATTGCACGTGTTGTAACATGGCCAAATCTTGTTCCAGTATGTCTATTGCAGAAGATACAATGTTGCCCAAGGAATATATCCTGGAGGGTAAAATTGATAACTCATTATCTACTATTGCTAATGCCTTTTCTAAGTTAATACAGTCTATTTCCCGTATCCTCTCTGCGGCTTCTTGTTGGAATATTTTCCAGTTTTCATTGTAGGCAGCATAAATGCCAGCATATATGAAACATTTCTGACAGGGTTTCCTGGGACCTAATAAAAAATCCCTAAGATCCATGTCTTGTGTGAGTAAGGATAAGTGTAGTTTCACTTCTGTGAGTGTTGAGGTCTCTAGCCAACCAAGGCACAACTTCCCAACACTGTAGGATGTCACTACCCCTGGATGTTCTCTTTGTACATAGCGTGGGTCTGGCCTGTGGATTTTAAACCCTTTGGTTATACCCCGGAATCTTTTCTGACATGTGTTCGTGTCTATGGGCCAAACCACCCATTTTACCCAATCAGGGTTTGTTCTATTGTACTGTAAAATGTCATCTAGTGTTGCCCCATCTTGTGAAGTTAAATTTTGCCACCCCTCCATCTGTGATGGTGTTGGAAACCGAGGTGTGTTCAGGTCTTTGTTTTTGGCTAGTCCAAGACAGGACGTCTGTTGCACAGTGTCATTTAGGAATATCATCTGCTGTGGAATGAGGCATGCTCTAAATAGCACTTCTGTTCCCTGGACTTGCCAGTCTTTAGAACCCCAGACTGATTTTAAGTCTCATTGTGTCCTTCCATAGGTTAAAACCCTGTTCAGACAATTGGGTGATAAAGGAAGCAGAGTATATCTGTTTGGTGTTTGTTAACATTAATTTTCAATGCTGATGTCGGTGTAACCTTATAATAATATGAGGTCGGGTCAGTGGTGTTAAACCCTGAAAAATATGAAAATTTCTGTGCAAATGTTTGCGAACTACTTTTAGGTGTGTAGGGCAATGTTCCCACTGGTGGTACTCAAAAACATTTCTAGGTGATATAGATTTGTGTAGGAATTGATGACCATAATGTTGATAACAGTACAATGTGTCGTAGTCTGAAGTACCTTCTAACATTTCATTGTTCGGAAATGCGGCAGTTTTCTCTAAGTCAGACAACATGTTATTAACAGTTTCAGAGTCCCAATCATCAGAATATGTACTGGAGGTAATGATATCACTTAATGAAATTTTAAATACATGAGAAATTTTTTAAAGTTCAGTAGGACTGAATATTTCGAAATCAACCTTCTCCCAAACTATACCATCCGGTATAGGAACTGCTGTAATGTTCACTGATGACAAGTCTCTCTGCTCACGATGGGACGATTGATATGGCTTCAGAATCAAATTGACATTTTGTGTTGCGGAGCTTTGTTGAAGATATCGTCCATTAATAAGCATGCTAAAAGTAATAACTAAGCCTAGCCAGAAAAGAAAAAATAGTATCCCAGTAATTACCCATAGTTCTACCCAAGGCGATACCAGGTAAGTCTTTTTGAGAAAGTTCAGAAAGTCTTTAGCTTGCTGTTTACGTGATTTTTGGGCTGGCATCGTTTCAGGTTCACTTGGATCCAAAGAAAACGTATCAAAGTTCATGAAGTAGCCAGAAGCAGTTCGATCAATTGTAGGAATTGCATCTGGATTTGTTGAAATCGCATTTTGCTCTTGTCGAGGCATGTTGAAGTAGACGTCTGTATTTGGTTTAATTGCAACTTGTGTGTCATTTTGAATTGGATTTTGAAGATGAATTTCTGGTTCAAGGGGAACGAGTTCCATAGCATCGTTGCATAGTCCTTCATTCCGTACAGGAGGCTCTTTGAACGTGATGAGTCTTTCTGTTTGAACTTCTTGGATGGTAGCTAGAGGAGGGCGTCTGCTACTCTGGAGTCCATGAGGCCTACTGTTTAGTATCGGCCACATAGTGTGGTTTGATTAAGTCGATTGAGACAAATCTTTTCTCCTTTTTTCCGGCAAGAGGTGGCAAAAGTACAGTTCTTGTTCCTTGAACTGCTAGGACAGGTACAGGCTTTCTGTATGATGGTCCAAATTCTTTTTTGTCTGCTATTTTTTCTCTGACCAGATCCCCGACCTTTGGGATCCAGACAGGCCTTGCCGTGTTTGCCTTGACTTCCGGAGTGGTAGTCTGTTTCAGGTGGATGTTACTTTGTTGTGTCCTGGATTCATTTAGATCCTGTAAAACAGCCAAACGATCATGGATATCAAATGGTTTCTCATCCGCCACTGCGCCTTCACAATCAAGATCGGGCACCCACATTCTTGTCCCAAATAGGACCTCGTAAGGAGTGACACCCCCTAGAGAGCTTCTTGGCTGGTTATTGAGAGCTCGCTGTACCCCATATATGTGATTGACCCAACTGCCGCCCTTAATACCCTAGCTGTTAAAGGTTGCTTTAGGTCCCGGTTTTTCCTTTCCACTACCAAATTTCCCTCAGGATGGTACGGAGAGGAGTACCGCAATGCTACGCCCATACTTTCCATGGCCTCTTTGTAAGCCCGAGAGCTAAACGCCGGGCCACGGCAGAATGTAACGTGCCAAATGCATATGTCCCTATAAAGACTCACAAATCTTTGATAAGAGTTCGAGCGTCAGCCGAGTGCTGAGGCCATACCCATAGGAATCTTGAGCAGGAATCCACTGCAACCATGATATACTTGTAAACCCCATCAGATTGTAAGGGGCCGCAGTGGTCCAGATACACACAAGCGAGAGGTTTGTCTGATTTTAGTAACAGTGTTTGTGCCGGGCGTTTTATGGTGGAGCCTTTCATCTGTTGGCAGATGTCACATTTCAAGACATAGTCCTTTGTTTGCTTTGTTAGACCTGGCCACCAGTAGCGCTGTTTCAACAATGAAATAGTCACTGTAACACCTGTATGCGCAGAGCCCAAACCCTCGTGTGCTGCTAGTATTAAACCTTGCCTGCGATCCATATTTGGTATTACTTTGTCCCCCACTCCAGGAATCTGAGCATATGGAATGTTGTTCGCATCTAACTTGTAGGAGTACTTGAGTGGAAATGTCTTTGGTACTGCTCCGCTGTTTTTGCTTGAAGCAATGACAGCGACCATAATCTCACTGTCTATCCTCGTTTTTGAACGAGTGATTGCAGCTACGGAAGCCGTACGTACAGCCCCCTTTGCGGCTTCATCAGCCAATGAATTCCCTTCAACGTGAACGCCATCACGTTGATGACTCAGTTTATGAATCACGTGAGCCCTCGGTAGTTCGTTCTTCAACTCAACTACCTGTTCCCATAGCATTTTATGCTTAATTGTGCCACGTTTTGCGTCTTTGAACCCGTTTTGTTCCCAATGATGTAAATAATAATTGTATGATTGTACACAGTAAAAGGAATCACACACTATAAGTGTGGGGAATTCGTGATCCGTATTCACCAGTGCTAGTATTAGTGCCAACTGAGCCGTGCAGTCTCCTAGAGATTGTGTTTTGGTGTAACTTGGATGGAATTTTCCATCCCGCATGTGACCTCTAACGATTGCACATGCTGTGCTGTATTGTTGCTTACTCCCTATGGCCGGTTGAGCAGATCCGTCAGTGTAAATAATATATTCATACTGATCTAGAGGCAACATTTTGTTTGGTAGAGGATAATCTTGTTCGTATTGCAGGAATGCCTGTGTTTTTAGACTTGGATCAAATCTGTATTCAACATCCATTGCAGTAAGGGAATTAGCCCATTGTATCCATCTCGGATGTAAGGCTTTAGCATTTGGAATGCTAGCTTTTGTAACAGCTTCTAAAGCTGGTACCGGGGTCACGACTATTATGCATTTTCCCTGGGCCAGGGCTCTTTCTCTTGCTACAGCGGTCTGAACTGCTGTCAGGATTTTTTCTGTTGAAGTGAAACGCATTTCTGCGTTTGTGTACAGGTGAGATTTGTAAGCGATTGGTACTGTTTCTCCTTCATTGAAGGTAAAATAAGTGTACCCGCATTGACCAGCTATTACACGGATCACTAAATTGCGTATGTTTACTCTCGTCTGTAGGTGTTTTGAAGCTATCATGTCTTCTTGTAGTGAACGTAGGATGTTTGTGTGTTCCTGTGTCCATTGTCTAACTGAAAAGTCAGGTTTTATTAAGTCGTAGAAAGCTTTTACTCTTTCCGCGTAATCCAAAATGTATGTTCTGCCAAAATTTAGGAATCCCAGTATTGATTGCAAATTTTTCAATGATTTTGGAGGTTGGAGCAGCGCACACTTTTCTAAAAAGTTAGCTGCCAGACTTTTTCCTTCACTTGACAGCTCATATCCTAAAAACAGGACATTGAGGTGGGCGATTTTTTATTTTTTTTAATTAAGTTTGTAGCCCTCAGAGGCTAATCCCATAATTATGGTGCTCACCCTGGTCAAGTGTCTTTTTAAGTCATTGTCCATCAGATAAATATCATCCACATAGGACAAAGCTTCCTCATCAAAATTTTGGAGTAACTCAGTTACTCTTGCTGAAAATACCCCCGGGCTATTCTTATACCCTTGAGGGAGACGACAAAATTGTCGCTGGGACCCCAACGCTGAGAATGTGGTCAAATACCTGCTTTCAGGCGCTATATTTTGGCAGAAAAATCCATTTGAGATATCAAGTGTAGTTTTGTATTTTTTCCGCACAATGTTATTCATTAACGCAGCACTGTGTGCGTTTTGGACAGCGAATGTCTTTGTGCATGTGTTTAAATGTCTGTAATCTAAAACTAGACGATATGAGTTGTCCAGTTTTGATACGGGAAACAAAGGATTGTTCATTGGTGAGGTGCATGTTTCAATCACCCCTTGGTATTCAAGTTGATCTAAGATCTCCCTGACCTGTTTTTTAGCTTCTTGCTTTATTGGATATTGTCTCTGTGCATTTGGTGAAACTTTTAACGGGATCACGTGGTGGGTTGAATCTTCATCCCATCCGGCATGATTTTTGTACAATGCTGGAGCTAGGGCAACTGCCCACTCCTGTGCATATGCATGTTTAAGATGAATGGGAACGAAGTCTGAAAATGCTGGAAAAATTACTGTTTCTCCACTAGGGCACTCCATAACGAATGCTGGCGGCCAATATTGTTCAGCTAATAGGATGTCATAACCAGATGATAGGTTTTCCCAAAAGAGACCTTTTTAACTTTCCTGGGCTTGTCCCCCTCCATTTGGAGTGTTATTTCGTGTAACTTATGTGGGACGCTCATCCTTGTATCTGGTGTTTCCACCGTGATGTAATCATTCAAGTCCCTGCTGGGAGACCTCAACTTCCACCTCGACAACCAACTGGACCCCAACACCACATCCCTCCTGGACAACCTCCACAACATTGGACTGCGCCAGATCGTGACCGAGCTAGAGAAGGAATACCATCAGTTCTGGTATATATGGCAGCAAAGACTGTGCCCCAAGTGGTACAATCTTCTACTTGTGGTGTTATCCCCATGGACAAGCAGATCGTTAACATTCTGAGCTACCCAGAATGGCATTTGTTCACGTTTCATGGGCATTTTACCCATTACCGCGTATAATGTTTGTGGTGTGATTTTAGTTGCTGTACCCTGAGACTGAATACCATTTGCTGCAACTGTTGTTGGTTGGACTGTGAAAGTCCTCATGACGAATTGTGTCAGGTTTCTATAGATTTTAATTAAATCTTTGTGTTGTATGAGTATGTCTGCCTGTGGCATTGTGTGAATGTTAGGATGTGGTGTATAGGCTGCTAATATTGGCCATGTCGCCCCCTCGCCTCCGAGCGGGCCTAATCTTACTCTATTTCTTATGTGGGGTAGGGCACCTTTAAACCAGTATAAGTGTTCCTGGTACGTGAGTGGAACCTCTATGTCCTCGAATGGATGATATTCCACTGGTGCATCTCCTTCTGTATAGTAGTGAAATGTCTGTGTTCTTGCATCTGCTGCTGGGACTGTAACCCACAAATAAAATACCTCTGTTTTGTTTGATTCGTGTGCCTCAATCACGAAAACTACTAAGCCACCCCTAGCTGGTAAACCATTTTCTAACCATTTCAGGGTGATTGTACGTCTGAATTTAGGTGCAATTTGAATTGCGTTTAAATCTTCTTCGTCTGAGGCGTGTACATTTACTACTGGGTTATCTCTTGTCTCAGTCATTTTTGTTAAGAAGAAGTTTGTTGAAGGGAACTAAGATAAGGTGTTATGCACAATTTTAGGAACACTGTGTCCTTCAAGCTTGATTAACCAACAGCTAATAAATAGGATGTTTTCGCCTACTCAGCTGTGGCGGTGTTTGTGCCCACCCACTCCAGACATCTCTGGTGTATGTGAGTAGGGGTCTCTGAGAAATAGCACGACTGAACTACTCAGATTCTACTGTTTAAATAAGTACCCAACCAACGTTGGCGGCGCCATGTCATGTAGTTCCTATATATAACCTATACAGAATCTGCGCGTTTAGATAACATGAACTGTGGGCTTGGTGGCAGACTGACTCTGGGCACCCCCACCGAAAATGTTAGCCTTTTTGCATTAGCTAGCTCACAGTGCCACTAGTGTCTCCTCTTATCGGGGAGAGAATAGTTTCTGGCAACCTTAGAACATGACAACCCTGATCCCTCAGATCGTGGAAACAATATACTGCTTTTCGCTCAGTCACTCATGCTCACTTATTCGGTCTCAGAGAGTTACACAGAAGAAGCAGTTGGGCGTGTTACAATAAGTATTTATTGTACAGTTGTTCTTCTAGTGTAAAATAGATGTGTTGCAATAATTGTGAGACAGTAGCAGATATATATAAACAGCAGTATAGTGAATACAAATGGATAGTACAGTTCTACCATTTTGCAATAATCATAAATGCATACATGGATATAGAATGCATGATAAAAGAAAGCGCGTACTCCTACGATGCCTATCTAGATGTACCCAAGTGTACCTAGCATGTGAGTAGGTATGAAGCCAAGAATCCCTCTAGGATTTGGTCGAACCCCATTACCTGGAGAGAGAGAGTGTGGGACCCCGTCCTGGTCTTGAGTTGGACACCCCGCAAGGGATGTGTTAGACCACTGTCAACTGGAGCGTCTGCTAGCAGGAGCCTCAGCGTCTCTGGTCAGTGTGTCAACCTGGAAGTCTCGGTTCCCTCTAACTAACACTGGCAAGATGTGTGATATTTATGCAGAAAGTATCTAGGGTTCCTTTGTCCCTTGTTTCTTGTGTTAGCCATTGTTGGGTTTAAGGATGACGTATGGGATGAACCTTGTACGTAGATATTATGCAGGTGGTGTAGCCCCAGCCTGGTTTCCCAGAACCCTTATGAATATTCATTCATACTGTGTGAGTCTATTGATGAAGTTGTAGGACACTATTGTTCAGGGAGAAACCCTCCTTCTGTGCCCAGGACTAGAACTAGGTAAAGGTTCAATTCCTAAAAGATCCGTTACTGTGTAGTATAGGGGGGAAATGTAGGTGAAGGTGTAAGATATTACCTGGGCCTATATTAGGGTACCTATATGAAATATAACACTGTGGGGGTGTCCAGAGTATGTCAACACACCAAACCCTCAGTTTAGGTCATCCAAAACGCGCAGGTCCTGGGGGGTCCTAGGAACTAGACGACAGGAGCTTGTTTAACGAAGGGGGCAGAATCTCTCTCTCAATTGTCTCGTGCTCTCACAGACAGGCTCATTAACTGAAGTGAAATTATGCTCCATAGCTCAACTATTGCTGGCCCCATCTCATTTTGTTCAATAATCTGGTCAGCACAACGTTGCAAGCATAATAGTAAGGTGGCATAGTGTGTTATTGCAATTTTGGTACCAATTTGTCTTGTTTGTCTAAGTGGCATGTTTGAAATCGAGCTTAGACTGCCCTGGTGTTTCAACCTTGTGATGTTGACTACACACATGTACTGATATTTAGATTTCGCAACAAATGCCACAAAATTCAAAACACCACATAAATAAACGCCCCTACATACCATGCCACAACACAAAATACCATTCCAGATATTTACACTCTATCACACACAATCCCTCTCCATATAACTCCAGTACACTCAATATCACATAATTACTATCCACATATTTCCACTTCACACCATGCCACATAATGCCACCACACAATACCACCACACATAATTCCACTACTAACAATTCCAATCCAAATTACATAATTCCATTCCACACCACTCCAAACAAAAACACTTGGGTAAAAGACATTGTCATTTACAACAGCAATAGCTCAAACTCTCAAAAATGCGAGACCTATTGCGATGTAAATGCTTGCTCATTCAGGAACAATTAGATGCAAAACCAGCAGAAATGGGCAGAACTGCTTAACATTTTACCTTTCATTACTGCAAATCCTCAGAGGTTGGAAACACTCAAAAGATATATTTCTAATTATTTGGAAAGAGCAGCTAGGTTTTATCTTGACCCCATCCTAAGAATTTAAGAATCTAGGAGTATGATTTGATGAAAATATTTAGATTGCTCACCAAAGCACATTGTTTGCTTTAAACACTAACCTTTCCCTTATGATAATGAGAAGGATCCTCCCTTTGCACCACCTACAACATTACATTAAATCTATCAGGGTCTTGGTGTTGTTGGGACTTGACTTCTGTAAGAATGTGTCTCCCAAATTCACTGAAAAGGAGATTCCAAGAAAAACTAAGCAACCAGGCTCTCCTTTAGCCTAAATAGATCAAATCAGATCAATTCAGTCCTCAAAGACTTTCTTCAAAGCTCAAAATACTTAGGCCCTCATTCTATGTTTATCACAAATACATGAAAGGATGAACATATTTTTTGCGGTTTTGTTTGCATCCATTCTGGGTATTTAGAATTCTGTGATAATACTGCAATTTGTACCAATCAACAATTCCCCAGATAATGCACACAATTTCTTTTCAGAAGGAAAACTGGTTGGAAGCAGCAAATGTTTGCAATTCAAGCATTCATTTGTAAAACTTTATTTCGAACAGTATGATCATAAAAGCATTTTAAGCTAAATCCAACATCTCATGTAAGTTAAAAGCAAGTAAAAAAAATATACAGACATCAAGTAACATTATAACTAAATACATTGTATTGCCTACACAGATCTAATTTACGGTCAGTCCTGATATCACGAGCTATAGTTACCTATATATACAATACTTAGGTTCAGATTATAATAACAAGATATTTGTCTGCACTTAATGTAACACTCATATCAACTCTCAATCGATAATGCATGTAATTATATACAATACTTGTATTAATCATTAAGGCAATTATTAGCAGCATAACTGGTTACATTAAAGTGCTTGTGCAAAAATATAATGAATGATTTGCAGAACCTTAAATATGGATAAAAGGGTCATATAATAACAGTTTACTTTAGGGAGAGAGATAGAGAACCATTATTGTAGACCGTTAAACACCAGTCCTGGTTCTTGATAGTCTTAAAACCTAATATTGTATACCCTAAATATGATGCAAGATTAAAAAACTGTTAAGATAGGCATAAAATCCATATAAAATTCCATCAGTTAAAAAGCGGGACAAGGTATTCCAATTTAATCACCATCTTTGGGGGGCATTTTTAAAAAAGCTTGTCGAGTACACCACATGGAAAATAAAAAGCCTGCCACCGAGTAAGCTATGGGGAGGCTGGCGTCGTATTTCAGTAGCCTAAAGGCCTCTGAGCATTGCCTGGTTCCTAAATTTCTGCATATCTGTACCAGCCATCGTTTTCTTGCTTTTTTATAGCCAGTACAGACAAAGAACACATGGCTTTCAGATTCTTCTGCACAGTTGCATGCCGGGCAACCCAACATTTGTTGGCCCGCCCATTTATTCGTAAAAGCACGCAGTGGCAGTGCCCTGTGCCTGAACTGAAGATAGAGCTTTCTTGCGGCAGCCGGCTTGATATCATTAAGTGCCGGCACTAATATGTACTGATCTTTAATTTCAATAAACGCCGCAGTGAGTTTCCCCGTTGAATGGTTCCCCTGTAACTGGGTCAGTTTATTCTCCCAGTAACGACCCTTTAGCTCTTCCCTTGCGATTGTAGGGCATTTCATTTCTGGATTATCCCAAAGATTACCCAGACCCATGAGTGTAAGGGTATTCCTAACATATGTAAACCATGGTAGTCTCCGTGCCCCTGGTAAATTTAACACCTCTCTGAGTTCTTCCCTGTACTCAAACAATTCTGGAGTAACCCACAGGCGCCTCCAGAATAGAAGGGGTCTCAGAGAGACTTCATCCGCAATTGGCCTAACCCCCAGGTCTAATCGTAGCGGGATAAGTGGGGTGCTGCGGGGAAGACCAAACAATTGTCTAACAAAAAGATTTTCTGTTTGTGTTAGGGTATCGGTGCGGTCGTGCCCCCAAATTTCAGCTCCATATAGGGCAGCACCTCTAGCTTGGGCCCTATATATCTCTACTGCTGGGCCCACAGGTTTGTGGCTAGAGTAGCGAAACACCTTGGACAAACCCCGTTAATTGCACTAACTTCATGCTTGTTTTTTTAATCTGTGCTCCCCAGTCCATTTTTTCAGTAATAGTAATACCGAGGTAATCAAAAATAGATACCCTCTCTAATGGTCTACCTTCTAAACATGGGTTTGGTCGGGTACTTTTTGTTGAGTTAAATACCAGAAATTTGGTTTTTTGCAGATTAATTTCAAGCCCCCTTTGTTTACAGAAGGCATCAAATTTATTCAAAACCCTCTGTATACCCATTGGGGTTTTAGATAATAACAGGGTATCATCGGCGAACATCATGGCCGGGATATTACGTGCTGCCAACTTCGGTGCGTCTAGATCTTTCTCAGAGTTTAAAAAGTCAACTAACCCATTGATATAAAGACTAAAAAGGGTTGGGGCGAGGACACAGCCCTGGCGTACTCCTCTGACTACAGGGATAGGTGTAGTGACTTCCCCAAGTTTGCCAAATCTTATCTGTGCATAATTTCCTTCGTGCAGCCGTTTTATTACTTGACACAAATATGGTGGAACCCCCATCTCTAGCAGGACTGCCCACAACTTTTCTCTTGGGACCAGATCGAATGCAGATTTCAGGTCTACAAAAATTAAATAGAGGCTGCCACCCTCTATACACACAGTCTTCCAGTGTAATAATTGTAGCCTGAAAATCTGGTCTAGAGTGGACATTTTTTCTCTGAACCCTGCTTGGAACGTGCTGAGGACTTTATGTCCCTCCATCCAGCTCTGCAAACGATATAACAATACGTGTGCAAAGATTTTTTGACTGATGTCAATAAGGCTTATAGGCCTATAATTTGTAGGCAGCATCGGGGAACCCTTTTTAAAAATTGGAATTATTTCGGCCCCAGCCCAACTAGTAGGGATTGCCATACCTTGCATAACAGCATTAAATAAAACCCAAAAATACGGAGCCCAAATAGTTGGTTCACTTCCTAACAAATCCCCGGGGATCTTGTCTAGCCCTGGTGCCTTACCAAAAGTTATATATCAATAGGGTAACCCGTAAGACCACTGGACTCGGGTAAAGGGCAGTACAAAAGAGAGCGTCACAGTGGAAATGAGTCTAACAACATAAATATAAGCATTAATCATATATAACTAAATTAAAGTCATACACCACCTTAAATACGGCCAAAGATGGCTACAAATTTTATTTTGTCAGATCTAGGAACAAGTCCAAAGGTAAAACACAGTCTGTAAAACAGTATCAATATCAATTGAACAATTGAAAAGGTGCATTGGCAAGGGATGATAGTGCGTGAGGGGTTAGTGAAAGTGATGAACAAAAGGGAGAGTTAGTGAACATATATACATCAAAAAGCAGAGTTTGAAACCTATCCGGCCAGACGACTGGCATCCATATAAATGATAAATCATAACACACAAAAAAGAAGAATGCAGATGTCTAATCTCTGTCATCCATGTTTGATAAGAACAAGCAAAGTCAACGTTTCGACCCCTATAGAATACAGATTAATTTATGAGAAAGGGGAAATGCACCTAAAGTACAGCAAGAAAGCTTCGAGCTGATGATGAGCATTGCAGGGCCGGTTGCTGAGCAGTTAGCTGTCAGAACTGCTCAGCAACCGGCAGCCTCAGGTTACTCAACAACCAAGGCATTCCCATTTTGGATTAATCATCTACCCTCGAGCCTCTGCGGCCCTGCAATGCTCATTGTCAGCTCGAAGCTTTCTTGCTGTACTTTAGGTGCATTTCCCCTTTCTACCCAGTCCTGATGAAGACCCCACCCTCAAGGCATAAATTAATCTGTATTCTATAGGGGTCAAAACGTTGACTTTGCTTGTTCTTATCAAACATGGATGACAGAGATTAGACATCTGCATTCTTCTTTTTTGTGTGTTATGATTTATCATTTATATGGATGACAGTCGTCTGGCCGGATAGGTTTCAAACTCTGCTTTTTGATCTATATATGCTCACTACCTCTCCCTTTTGTTCATCACTTTCACTAACCCCTCACGCACTATCATCCCTTCCCAATGCACCTTTTCAATTGTTCAATTGATATTGATACTGTTTTACATACTGTGTTTTACCTTTGGATTTGTTCCTAGATCTGACAAAATAAAATTTGTAGCCATCTTTGGCCGTATTCTAAGGTGGTGTATGACTTTAATTTAGTTATATATGATTAATGCTTATATTTATGTTGTTAGACTCATTTCCACTGTGGCGCTCTCTTTTTGTACTGGTGCCTTACCAGGCGCAATTTGGCTTAGGGCGCCAGTTACCTCTGTGAGGGTTATCATCGAGGTATCATCCACCGCTCTAGGGCTATTCTTGTTTACATTAGAGCAGTCTGCCTGCAGATCGTGACATATATCATTCATTGCACTAGCCCCTGGCTTAGCTCTTGAGTAGAGGGACTCAAAGTGATCCCTCCACACGTTTGCCCCTAGGTTCGGCTCTATTGCCGATTTACCTTCAGGGCTACCCGTGTTCACCACATTCCAAAAGGTCTTCATGTCACGGGTTCCCAGAGAGCTTCTGAGGGTTTCCCACTTTTCACTTTCCCACTGTTTTTTTGCCTCCACAGTACTTATTCGGTAGGCCGTTCTATGGATTTTAATCAACGATCTATTTTTAGCCTTAATGGCAGAGACCAAAGCTTTTTTGGCCTTTCGACAGTTTCCATTAAACCATGGATGACGGGGTATTCTTTTATTACTAGCTTTTTTTATTGGAAAGAAAAAGTCAGCCATAATGGCTGTTAGCTTTGTATGGTTCAGGGCAACCTTCGGTAGTTCGTTTTGGGTATTATCGGCGGAGACAGATTGAATAGAGTCCATGAGAAACGGGATGACAGTTTGGTACAGGGCGCCTAGCTTTTCTTGAGATTTACTCAAGTCCGCCCATCGGACTCTCCTCCTACAGTTAGTAATGATCAGTCTGCCATCAGCAGGTGTAGCCAAATTGTTAGTACTCTCAGAGGTTAGTATGAGTAGTTCTAAAACTAGCGCATTATGGTCACTATCGTGACGCGGGACAATCTTAAAATCAGCAACCCTATGCCATGAGGTTATACTGACCAAAATATAATCAATTAAGGTGTCTTGGCCAATTCTGTTAAAAGTATGCTTACCAGGGGTGTCAGACTTAGTTATCCCATTACATGCTCTCAATGAATGTTTTAGTGCCAGAGAATTCATCTGGAGTACCAAGGGAGTCCATGCTTTTACTAAGGGACAGGTTGAATCTGGTACAGCCCAATGCAGATCTTCTTCACATGGGGTGTCCCTATTCATACCATCTAGGGGCTCGTATTGACAGTTGAAATCCCCCCCTACAATTAACAGGTAGTGGTCAGGGATGGTAGCAAGGAATGTCGTTAGCTCGTCAAGGGTCTTCGACTCCTGACTGCGGCTAACTGGTCTGGAATAGACGTTTATTAGGGCAACAGTAGTCCTTGGGGGGAAATTAAGGAGGCCACACAGTATGTCATTTGAGGCTGTTTCTAGCTGGGTAGATGTACAACCCAGGTGTGTCCCTACCCAAGTGACAGCCCCCCCGATGGCCTCCCCTTTCCTCCTGATGTCGCTGGAATGGTATATATGACATAACCTAGTTTGAGTAGATCCCCCCTTGCCCAAGTTTCTTGGAACATGCAGATTTCGTGTTGTTCAATAAAGCTCCCCCAGTCAGGACCATCCATCTTGGGGGCAAGGCCGGCCACGTTCCAAGAGATAACTCAAGCAATTCTAGTAGCTAAAAACAAGAACAGACATTTAGTATGGCTGTGATATTGATAATCTAATTTCTGATTGTATGTCTTATTGACCTAATAGCATTCTCTTTATTTCCTACTGTCTTTTCTGGAATGAATCTCAATATTTTTCCCGAGCTACAGAATAATTAAAGTTTATATGGTAACTGCAAACAACGTGATTATTTATTACATATAATGTTTGCGCAAAGAGCTACCTTCAGTACTATGCAATAGCCTTCTGTGTTTTTGTTTCCACTCAATGTAATAGTCGAGAACTGTGAGTCAAAAAGCATTTGTTAAAATGATATGGGTCGCCTACAAACTTTAACAACCATATGCTTGTTCCAATCAATAAATTAAGACCATACTCGTTCAAAGAACAAGAAACATTTTGTCAAATATAATTTGGCTGACTTCCATTTCGAAGCAATGTAAATTAATTCTTACCTCTCAGTCCTCGTGGATGTTTCCTTTTGGAAATACCTAACACAAAAAGAGAATTCATAATTTAGATGTATGGCTGTTTGTGAAAACTAGCTAGGAAGGAGTGCAGGTTACTAAATCCTGGTGATAGTCTTCTTGTGAAAACTACCAAAGTGCAAAATAGGAGTTCAAGTGCAACTCTGTATCTGTATACAGATATGGTACAAGAATACTTATCTGATTGCAGCATACCTATCATCTACTTCACAAAATAACTGGTTATTAGGACTCCGACCTTTAAATGGCAAATAGCAGCTTAAGCAACTATGCATTACGATTTTCTAGCAAGAAGGCTTTGATCCATGAGCATCGTACATCAAAGGAGAAAATGTACTAATTTGGGGCACAAGGCAATACAGCAACCAAAGTTGTTGCACTGTGCTGGGTAATGGGAATGCCAAAAGCAGTGCCATCCCTACAAAGATGGTGTTTTTGTCTCTCCACTGTAGCGTCCTCTCCAGCCCGATAGCATGTAAATGAATCACGTCACACACGGAGCTCGCTATTACACGTCTTTATTTCTCAGAGTGTAACCGTTAACTGACATGTACTGCATCATGAATTTTATCAACCACACCCAATTACTTATGTCACTAGACTTTGGAGTCCATTAGGGACCATAGAGTTCCCGCACTCTATAGCACACAAGACATTATATCTTCCCCTTTGTTAAATAAAAAGTAAAAAACAAAAACAACATATATATACATTCTTCCAGATTTTGTGGTGTGAGGCTAAGAAACACAGGAGAAACATCCACAGCAGGCTCTCCTGGCCCTCCGATGACAAAATCTCACTCCGGATGTCTGGAGCCGACAGACAACGAGGCAGGTGCTTGAAATGTAAGAAATCCCTTGTAATGGATTTTCCAGGATGGAGAGCAGTCATGATGTGTCCCTTACTGGTCACAACTTGTAATGGATCGGCATTGAATGGAGCATCAGATTTGCATTTTTGACTCTGCCTGACAAGGACACAATCCCCTTTCTGAATAGTAATGTCCTACGTACATTGACACTTGTCTGCTTAAGTCTTCATTCTGGACTTGTGAGATCAATCAGTGAGTCGAATTTTCTTGGCATCAATTGTTCTTCCAGTGGTCCATTGGGATAACTTTGCACCCATGTCTCTCCCGAACATCAGGGTGGCTGGGCTTTCACTGGTTGAAGAATGAGGGGTAGACTTGTAGGCACAAAGAGTCGAATGAAGAACTGACTTGAGCTTAAGCCTTTAACGCAGCGCACTGGACTGCCTTCTTAAGAGTGCTCATAAAACGTTCAACAATGCTATTAACCTGTGGCCATTGAGCTGTGCTTTTCTGATGCCTAATTTTTAAATGAGTAAGAAAGGATTTGAATGAACAACCATTGAATTGGGGGCCACTGTTAGATTTTAGAATGGACGGAACACCCCAGGTTGAAAATATGCCTTTTAGTCTTTCAACCACTCGATCATGAGTGATTGACGAAAGGTCATCCACTAGAGGAAACCGGGAATATTAATTGATGATTACCATGAGGTTATGGCCATTTTCAAGGGGTCCAAAGAAGTCAAATGCTCTTTTCTCTCAGATGTGTTTTGGAAGATCCGACAAGTTCAAAGGATGATGTGTTTTTTTGGGAGATAAACAGTTACACAAATGACAAGCCTGGTGCTCACTGTCAACTCGCTCATCAAGGGAACCAATCACAGTTGCAGAGGGCTACAATTCCACAATGTCCTTCTTATACCACTGCAATGACTTGCTGTCGTAGACTTTTAGGAATAACAATTCTCAACCCTCGCAAGAAAATCTCTTCTTGTGTAACTGAGAGGTCATCACTCATATTCTTGAATTTCTGATATTCACTGTCGTTATCAATAGGTCGAGCAAGTGTTT
Organism: Calotriton arnoldi; assembly: GCA_963921515.1. Taxonomy (NCBI): domain Eukaryota; kingdom Metazoa; phylum Chordata; class Amphibia; order Caudata; family Salamandridae; genus Calotriton; species Calotriton arnoldi. The sequence goes on along the minus strand of CAWUFW010020673.1, from coordinate 30,252 downwards.
TCTAGGATTGATGCATAATAATGTCTTTGAGGATGAGCATATTACTATCTGCATTGGTAGCAACACTTATTTGCCCCACGGAAAAAGCTGCAGGAGTGCTGGAGCTCACAATGAAGTGAACGAAGGCCTCGTCCACTTTAGACGGGGTACCCTGACATTGTATGGGCACTAAAGAAAAGTAGGCAGCAGGGTTTTGATCTTTTTCCAGCTGGTGTACAATTGTGTATCATATTCTTGCAGTTGCAGCCCCAACCTCTCAAAGCAAGGGAGCATCTTGGGCTTTGGATTGCCAAAAGTAGTGAGCAGTACTTGATGATCAGTAACAAGCATAACATGTTTCCCATACAGAAACACATGAAAGTCTTTGCAAGCCCACACAACAGCCAGGCTTTCTTTCTCAGGTTGTGAGTAAGCTCATTCAGTCTGCAACAAACTTCGGCTAGCAAAAGCTACAATACACCTTCGTGAGTTTGCATGTCCATTATGTTGGGCAAGAATGGGGCCCAAACCCACTGGGCTGGCATTCACACCAATCTCTGTATACAATTTCAGATCAAAATAAGCCATTACAGTAGCATTTTCAATTGCATGTTTAATAGTCTTGAAACTTTGATCAAACCCTGTGACCACTGGAAGGAAACATTCTGTTTCATTAACTCTCTCAATGGTGCAGTCACAGTGGCAAAATCTCGGATGTACCTGGAACAGTAACTGGCCATACCAAGAAAAGAACGCAGCATGGTCACATCTTGTGACGGGCAAGTAGATGACAAAGCCTGAACTCTGGCCGGATCTGGAGTCATTCCCCTCTCCGAGAAAGTGTGGCCAAAGAATTTCAGTTTTGTTTAGTGAAACTCGCACTTTTCGGCATTCAATGTGAGACCTGCATCAGCAAGCACACAGCACACTTGTATAAGGGCTATATCATGTTCTTTTCGTGTGGCCAAAAATACTAGTATATCATCACTGTAATTGAAAGCATGCGTGACAGGCTGCATAATGCAACAAATGAAATCTTGGAAATGTTCTGTAGCTGAAGACACTCCAAAAATTAAACTTTTTTATCTGAACAAACCAACATGAGTTGAAATGGTAGTAATGTACCTGCAATTTTCTTCCAATTCGAGTTGATGATATCCTTTGTTCAAATCAAGGCACAAAAAGACTTTGACATGCTCAACTGGGTAATCTTATTGGCAATGTGCGGACCTGGATGTCGTTCTCTTTTGATTGCCTTGTTTGCTTGATGCATGTCAACACAAATTAGCACAGACACTCCACTATCTTTTTTAGGTACCACCACTATCAGCGACACCGAGAGGGCCTGATTCACAGAACTAACTTACGTCAAAAACGAAAACGTAAATTTAGTACTTTTTAGGTATTCACAGAAGTTAGTAGTCCTAACTTTAGGACTCCTAAATGCCTTCTGTGAATACCGAAAGTCTGAAAGTTAGGATTTTTCTCAGTTTAGGAGTAGTAAAGTTAGGTAAAATCCTAACTTTCAGACTTTCGGTATTCACAGAAGGCATTTAGGAGTCCTAAAGTTAGGACTACTAACTTCTGTGAATACCTAAAAAGTACTAACTTTACGTTTACGTTTACGTTTTTGACGTAAGTTAGTTCTGTGAATCAGGCCCATGGTGTTGGACCAGTGGAGTGCACAATGATATCCTGTTTTAGAAAAGTCTCAATTTATTTTTCAACAGCCTCTTGTAAATGAAAGGCAATTTGATGATCTTGCTGCGAAACAGGGCGAACATTCTCATTAATATGGAGTTGCACTTTCATGGTCTTAAGTTTTCACAATCCATGAATCAAGTATGGAAAGTGATTCACTATGTCCTTATGAGCATTGATATTGTAATTCACAGAAATGAGTCCCATGTCAGCGGCAGTGCTGAAACTGAGCAGACAGGCACTTGACGAAGTGCCCTGAAGGACATGAATTGAGGCTTGAACATTTGTCTTTTTATGCTTCATAGTCACCAAAAATAAACCTTGACTTTGCAATGATGTTGAGGCTTCCCAGTTGTATATTTTAGTTTTTGACGGTGTGAGACGCGGCCCTGGAGACAGTTCATTGTACTTTTTGGCTGGCATGATGTTTATCGATGTATCACTGTCTAAAATGAATGGTATATGGCACCCATTGACTTTCAATCTGATTTTAAGACAGTGTCCAAAGGAATTTTGTGATTTCACTTGGTGATCCCTTTTCAATTTGTATTCTTCCTTGCAGGAAGTCAAGCCTACATGCTCACATCTTTCAGTAGTCAGCAGTGACATCACACACCCATCTTCTTCACTGTAGCTCCACAGTAATGAACCTCACGATAAAGAATTAGATGACAATAGGCCTTTTTCAGTTTCTACTTGCCTCAACTGATGTCTCCATTTACTTCGGTGGGTGTGACTGGAACGCTTCTGGAACTTTCTGGCAGCCATTTTTGTCTTCACAACATGAAACACTGGCAGCCATTTTGTCTTCACAATGTAACACGCTCACTTTTTCTTTCAGTTTGCAAACTGTTACAAAATAATTTTCTTTCCTGCAGCCTTTACATATCTGTCCAATGGTGGATCATTTACCTTCACATAGGAAGGAAAATCCACATCAAAAACACATCTTCTTTTTCTTCTGAGACATCACTTTGTAGTAACTATCTTGTGTTTTTTCTTGCTTTTCATACTCAATGTTGATTCACTCTGGGCTCCTCTGGTCTCCATGTCAGCGACTTGCTTTTTGGCACATTCTTCAGCTCTCACTGCCATGTGCACATGCTCCAGACTGTGCTTTTCTCTCAGCATTCCGAGTCTGAAGGGATTAGACAGGCAACAATCTATGACTCTGAGATGAATGGCTTCTTTGTCATTGACTTAGTTGAACTTACAATGTTTGATTAGCTTTTTAAGTCTTTCAACAAATTCATCCACCATTTCACCCTCGCTCTCTGTCTCTCCTGATTGAAGATGTGCCTTTCATAGTCAACATTTTGCATCGGACTGAATAGGGTGTTCAGCATTGTAAGAAAGTGCCCTCTTTTTGCATGGTTGCTCCCACTTTTTGCTAAACTGCTGATGTACTTTGACTGAGTATGCCCTGAGCTCCTTCCAAACAGGTACCCAGGGCCTATGTTCTTTCCCTAAACTGCATTGAAGACAAAACCCAATTGGCGCTCTTTGGCCACAGGGCAGTCCCTTGTAAATGGTTCCACAGGTACCAAGGGCACTGTGGCCAGGGAAGGCCCCTAAGGGCTGCCACACTTATTGTGCCACCCTTAGAGGCCCTGTACCTTTACACACACACACTGCCTTTGCAGGCTGCGTGTTTTGGTGCAGAACAAAGTGAAGAGTCAACATGGCACACATCCCTGTGTGCCATGCCTACAACCCACTGCCCTGGCATAGATCAGCCGCCCCTCTAGCTGGGTGCACTATGCCGGTGGTGAGGGTACAAGTGCATGAGGCCTGTACCCCTACAGTGTCTAAGCCAATTCTTAGACATTGTAAGTACAGTAATGCCATTAAGAGTATATGGTGCTGGGAGTTTGTCATTACGAACTCCACAGTACCATAATAGATTCACTGAAAACTGGGAAGTTTGGTATCAAACTTCTCAACACATTAAACCCACACTGATGCCATTGTGGGATTTAATGAAAAATGCACACAGAGGGCATCTTAGAGATGCCCCCTGCAAAATGACCTAACACTAGTGTCCAGGCTGAGTGACTGCTCACCAGCTGCCACCACCAGACATGTTTCTGGACCCCTGGATCGAGAGCCTGCTGCTATGTAGTAGGTAACTGTTTTTATGTGAAACTTTAAGCGAAGCCTTTCTTATGTAACTGCTGTTCAGCAGTATGAAACAGTTCTTCAAAATTGCTCCCACAATAAATGAGTATTGTTAGAAATGGGATTTCTGGTTCGCTAGGGCTTGCGCCTAAGCCAGGCAGAAACCACCACTCTAGTCAGGGCAAGGGAGTTACACACTGAAGATAACCCCTGCTCACCCCCTTGGTAGCTTGGCACGAGCAGTCAGGCTTATCCCAGAGGCAATGTGTAAAGCGTTTGCGCAACACACACACAGCAGCAACACACTAGGCACACCACAAAAGAAACTCCACACAAGGTTATATAAAAATAGCCTTTGTATTATCCAAAACACATTAGAATCATAATCACACATATACACTGTGCCCACTGGCACCAGGTAGTAATTTACAGGGGATTATATACATGACAGGGCCAATCGGGCCACTGTCAGAACCATCACAAAGCACAAGTAGCAAATGTAAAACACAACCAGTAACTACTGGTAAAATGCTGCACTAAGCATCACCTTAGGCATAAAACATCATTGCATGACATTTGCATTAGGCAACACATTAGCATAAACACATTTTACAATCATCATATTAGGCATAAACACATTATGCATACATTTGGCAGTGCACCACAGTGACACTAACTAGGTGCATACATCACCTTAGGGCCTTGCGCCCTATCTACACCATAAAGCTGACCCCAGGCCAACTGGCCTTTCACTGAGGCTGAATGTCAGGGAGGAACTGTAGGGCCTCTCAAGTAGCCCTGTGGCTGCCAATGCAGCAAAGCAAGGTGCAAAATGCACTGGGGCACGGGGTGCATCTCATCCCCTCCTCATCACTAAACAAACAGAAATGCCCCCTTTGTTCCGGCTGCCCTCTGTCCGGCGGGGTAGCTGTAGAAAATGGGCCTTGGCACCACTGTGCCTGGGGAGCCCCACTCCGGTACTCCAAACACACAATTTCCCCCAAAGGAAAAAAGGCACATGCACCACGGTGACTCAGGGAACGCAAACTCGGCTCCGGTCTGCCCCCAACGTTTCAGCTGCCTGCAACTGCAGTGCAACTGTGGAGCCAAAAGAAACCGGCACCAACACTGCTCTGCGAGCCCCCCTCGCGGGGGCTCCTCCGGTGCAACTGGCACCAAGAACAAGGCCAAAGTGCAGCCCCACTCACCGGGGCTCTCTGGGTGCTGCTCTAGGCACAAAGGAAGAAGGCTCTCGGGCAGCCCCACTACCCTCCTGGCACAAAAATGAGGAACTGGTCTCCACCGGGGAACTTGCGAGGCTCAGTCCTCACCTCAGTAATACGCGGGGCTCTCCTCCATCATACGGGGAGCCCCGCACACGGCCAGGCAACAGCCGCCTGGCTTCCTGCAGCACTGCTTCTTCCCGCCTCCGTGGAGCCTGCGAGACTCCGGCGCGACTTCCTTCTCGGGTTGCGGAAGGCTCCGCCCACAACCAGGCAAGGTGCCTGATTTCCGGGCCGCGGCGGTTCCTTTCGGCGGCTGCAATTGCGGGGTGGGCTCCCGCTGTTAAAACAAGCACAATTGCGGCGTGGGCTCCGGCTCTTCAATATTGGCAAAGTGCGGGGTGGGCTCCCACCGTAAAATAACACCAATGCGGGGTGGGCTCCCGCTCGGAGGGGCACACAACAGCGGGGTAGGCTCCCGCCTTAAAATGACAATGCGGGGAATCCCCACGTGGGGTTTCCCTCCGGGCAAAGTGCCGCCCAGCGCTGCAGAGCACCCACGCTCCTCGTCTCTTGGCAGGGCTGGAGTACCCCCTCCCTGGGGCTCCAATAATAGAGATGTGGTGCTTCATGAAGTGCTGGACCCCAAAAGCTTCATAGGGGCAAGGCTGGGCCCAGGCAGGCCAGCACACAGGGCTCTCCAGCAGGGAGACAGTCCCTCGTGGCAGTTCCTCCTGGGGCCCAGCAGCAACAAGTCACCAGGAAGCACAAAAAGCACAACACTACCTGGGGTCACAGCCCCAATTTTTATTCAACCTTTTCCTTTGTCTGCCCTTGGCACAGGGTTTGAGGGAACCAGCCTGAACTGGTTCTGGGGGGTTTTGGAGCACTCTGTTTACAGGGCTCCTCTTCCCCTTTGTCAGGTGGGGGCTCGGTCATCAGACACACCACAGGGGGGCGGAGCCAGCATTCACCTATTCAGATCAGGGGACTACTCCTCCCACTACTCCAAATGCAGGTCTCCCATTCAGCCTAGCGCTGACTCACCCTGCCCTCCCTGGAGCCACATACACCTCACCAGCCCCTGTCACTCCAAAGCCAGACATGCAATCCACATCAGGCAGGCAGACACATACCACACAGAAATGCCAACTTCTAAAAGTGGCACTTCTAAAACAGTGATAATAAATCTGTGCACACCATTGCGTAGCATTTATTATCACTATTCCAAACATACCAAACTTGACCATGCTGCTCCATGCTGGAGTACCTCAGGGTTCTGCGTTAAGCCCGACCCTATTTAATATCTATTTGGCCCCTCTGGCTGCATTAGTTGAGCAGTGTGGCGTGCGTATAATTTCATACGCTGATGATACGCAGCTGGTGTTCTCATTTAAAGATTCTAAGATGGCTGCATTTGACAGCTTTAGGCAATGCCTAATTAAGATTGTTTCATGGATGACAGATAACTGTCTTAAATTGAATACCGATAAAACTGAGGTGATGTTCTTCAACCAACCATCACCTCCACCGGCTGATTTATGGTGGCCACTGCACTTGAATCCCCTCCCACCCCAGTTTTATCTGTCAGAAATTTGGGATTTAGATTTGACTCGGAATTGTCGGTGAAAGCCCAGATTGGCCGAGTTTCTAGAGCATGCTTTTGGAAGCTCAAAAGCTTGCGTAGATTTCTTTATTTACTACCGATGAACTGTCGGGCCACCATAGTCCATGCTTTGGTTACGTCCCAGCTGGACTATGCCAATAGCTTGTATCTTGGCCTCCCTGCCTATCTTATTCAAAAGCTCCAGACAGTTCAAAATGCTGCTGCTAGGTTTCTTAGAAACGTGCATCTCCGGCATCACATTTCCCCCCACTTGCGCAGTCTTCACTGGCTTCCAGTAAAGAGAAGAATCGAATTTAAGGCCTTATTACTTGCTTTTAGAGCTACTAGAGAAAGTGGACCGGATTATCTGAGGCTCAGACTTCGGAAATACCACCAAAATAGGACCCTGCGCTCGAACTCTCAGTTTCTTCTTTGCTCTCCTTCCTACCGTAAAGCCAGGATGGGAGGGCGCGCCTTTGCAGTTAGAACGGCCGCTCTTTGGAATGCGATGCCGCTCTACTTGCGCAAAGCAGAATCTGAAACTACTTTTAGGAGTGCTCTGAAAACCTGGCTTTTTGATCTCCCTTAGCCTGCCTACTTCTCTTTCTTCATCTTCCTTTGTCTCTGTGTAGCGCCGGGACACCGCCGTTGGTGGTAGCCGAGCGCTTTATAAATGTCTTGGTATGGTATGGTATGCTCCTCTCATATCAGGAATTACCACTGAAACACTTATCAGGGAATCCCCAATGCATTCCTATGAGAGGGCAGCCTCACAGCAGTGAGAAACCAAAATGGCTGTTTGTCACTACCAGGACATGTCACACACTTAACCCCTTCGATGCGCGTGACGAGCTCAGCTCGTCATGCTGCGCGGTAGCGCTGTGCGCATGACGAGCTGAGCTCGTCACGACCGCACCCGCGATCAGAATGTCCAGCACACGAGCGGAATTCCGATCGCGGTCAAGGGGTTAAGGTACATGTCCTACCTTTTACCTACAATGCACCCTGCCCATAGGGCTAGCTAGGGCCTACCTTAGGGGTGGCTGACATGCAGTAAAAGGGGGGTCACAGACATGGCACACACTTTAGGTGCCACGTCACCACGGCAGTAACACTGCGCGCACAGGCCCTGCGATGGCAGAGGCCTGAGACAGGTTTGAAAGGCTACTTTAGTGGGTGGCGCAATCAGCGCTGCAAGCCCACCAGTAGCATTTAATTTATCGGCCCCGGGTATCTGAGATACCACTTTACAAGGGACTGACAGCTAAATTAAATATGCCAAACAGGTGTAGACCAATCTTACCATGTTTACCACAGAGAGCACACGCACTTTACACTGGACAGCAGTGCTAAAGTGCCCAGAGTCCTAGAACCACCAACACTATGTCAGAAAAAAGGCTAGGAGGAAGGCAAAAAGTTCAGGGATGACCAACAAGTATTATTCACTCTATATAATGCTTATGATATAATAACCCCATAAAAATGGGAAGTGACACTGCTAGTGCAGTTTGACTTTCTGTGATGGCTGGAAAATAATCAATATTATAATATCTTTAAATCATTGAAAATATAGATCTTGGTCATCAGGGAAGTGGGTTGGTTAGCTCGAGAACTGCCACATCGCAGTCATCAGGCCTATTAAGCAGCACCATGACCACAAAATTATTCTACTGGCAGGCCTTTTTCTGGTGTTGTTCCCCATTTTTCATTATCATCATCTTTTGTAGTGGCGGCTGCCTCTGAACGGGGGGTGGCGTGGTGGGGGGAATGGATTGAAAAAAATGAAAAAATAAACTTACCTTCCCTTCGTCCCAGCTGCCGCATGCCTCTCCTCCGTTTTCACTGGCAGCACCGGAAGCAGACTCTCCCAACGAATCACTACGCTGCATGAGCAGCATCATGATTGGTCTGAGCGGCCTGTTTGGCCATTCAGGAAGTGCCTGGGAGCCTGGGCATGTGCTCCATCGGGCTGTGTAACACAAGCCAGGTGGAGAACATGCTAAGTGCGCATGTTTAGTTGGCCAGCCCAAGAGGGACGGCCAAACAGTCATGCGCACTTAGGGAGTGCAAACCACTCCTCACTCTGCTCTGGCAAGCTCAGCCTCGCCCTGCCACGACCTGGCTCCAGTCCCGCACAGAAAAATAAAATGATAATGTCTTGTAATTATCTTTTTATTTTTATTTTTGCAGAGGAGCCGCCACTGATCTTTTGAACACTTTCCATTAGACGTCTCTTTGCCCTTATCCACACACTATGATGACAACCCCAAGATCCACCTGGAACTGCTCTATGAGCTACTTGAGGCAACTGCACACGTTAAGAGCTAACCTTTAGGAATGCATCACTGCACTGTCAGTTAGTTATTAGCTCAAACTCAACTCTCCCAAACTGTAATCGTATTGGGGAGCACCATCCCTGTCCTCTGGTCTTCTGCCTTTTGACAGGTTGAGATGAGTAGATGTCTCAAACCAGTGAACTGTCCACAAACTTGGTTTCAGATTTTTCCCAACCAAATGCAAGTACTACTTTCATATTTTACTTTCTAACAATCTACCTGATTTCGTCCCGGGGCCAAACTTAATTTAGTCATGTGATGCGTTACCAATGAGCAAGACTCAACCTTCTCTAGAGTAATTTTAGGGTTACAAATGGAGTTCAGCATTGCATAGCAATGTGGAGGCTGCATGTTTTGCAAGTCGTTATGTGGTTAGACCCTTCTGTAATTTTTATTAGGTCAATATATTTGTGGGTAGGACATGATAATCAGGCTAACTGTGGCTTATGCATTTTCTGTTTTTCTTATTCTTAAGCTCACCGTATAGAGCTGGTTTGATCTGTAATATCTCGGGCTTGATTCACAAAGGTAAACTTACCCTTTTGTGTAAGTCTAATATTTTTGTGTTATTCACAAACTACAAGTTTAATTTTACTAATAGCAATTTTACGCCTGCGAAGGCTCCGCACATAAAAAGGTAGTACAGGCCTAACTTTTTATGTGCGAAGTCTCCGCAGTCGTAAAAGTCATATTAGTAAAATTTGACTCGTAGTTTGTGAATAACAAAACAGGAAACTTACACAAAAGTGTAAGTTTACCTTTGTGAATCAGGCTCCTTGTGTCAATGACACCAGTACCGGAAATATATGTAATATAATATAATATTTCTTACAAATAGAGCACGTCTTTTGCCTAGGGGTAGCTTGTGAAATTTCCTGTTTTCCTTACATCCACCCTATCGTGTATCTTAGAGATGGTTGGAGCAGGCATGTTTTGTGACAATGCATAGTGTGATGGATAGATGTGCAAGATAATATTCGGATGGTGAAAATGGGTCGCTCACGATGAAAAGCATCGTAAACCTCTGAATGTCATGCAGACGCGCCCCTCACGTAACTTGAGTAAAGTATTGAATGAGAAAAAATGATGCGACTTTGTCCACTGTAATGTATGGTGTGATTTTTACAAGCAGATATGGGTTCTTTCATGAATTTTGCATCGTTCAAGTAGTAAAATTCAGCACGATATCTGAAAATTGTATCATGGTCCTAAGTAAATCATTATCCTTTAGTTATCTATAAATTAATTTAACTTAGCAGGTAATAGCTCCAGTACAGCTCATATTGTTTGCCGTGCACAGTGTCACAAGAAGAAGCATTACAAACATCGCACGGAGGGCATCGCACTCAGCGTTACAAGCAGCTCGTGATCTTCCGGAGAATTATTTAATTCTAGCGTATTTATGCAAGGGGCCTGGAAAGACGGCGCATGTGATACAAAGTCTACTCGACACGCTGCGCGGGTTGACGTGATTGAATTGTTATATCTCGAAAAATTAATCTCTTCTTTTAACAGGTGCAAAGTATTGCCACCATTTAAAGGTATGTAGATTGTGTAATTGAATATGACAAAATTTCAAACCATTTGGGAGTAAGCTGTGCTTGATGTATTTAACAATTCAAATCACCTTAGGCTGTGAGGAATATTTCCCTGTCTGAAAGTTTGTTACTATGAGCAGCAGCCACATAGGGCTGAAGCTTCGCTCGGATTGCATTTAGTCAAGGCCATGCTTGTGTGTGTGTGACAAAGGCCTTTGTCCTTGTAAATGTGACTTCGTTTAATGGATTGATGGTCATTTTACAGCTAGATGATGTCCATGAGGTATAACAGTTAATTTGGGAATGTATAACAAGAGAGCCGGGGGCTGTCATAAAACATGAATTCACTTCTGATGATCAGAGAATCTTTTCACAGCACGTAAACAGAGCACTATAGAATACACGGAGTTAAACTACGGGCCTGATTCACAAAGGGTTTCCGCAATCGCGGCGGAGGTCCCACAGTCGAATTCTCATTGTGGAGATTCCGCCCCGAGTGCGGAGACTCTCCCGTGACTGCGGTGCCTCCGCCACAAGTGTGGAGACCCTTTATGAATCAGGTTCTATGTTTTTTTTTTTATTAGATCTTTTTATTAAGCAGTTGTCCAGTTCACAGCTATTCAGAAAGGTTGTATGTTTTAAAAAGAAAAAGAAATCTATAAAAAGTTTACTTTGCTCCCCATACCCAGTTTTCTGAGCAGTACATTGGCATTTTCACCTATCGCCTTATTTTTGAACTCCTTCCATAATATTGATCGCATGGTTATTTGACCCCAGCCCTCCTTTCTACGATGGGCACTCTTCTTCGCAGTATACACTGACCCGGTTTTTAAGTCTGTTTTTTTTTATTTCCCTACGTTTTAACGTGCCCTCTCAGGGCGGTTTGATGGGCACCGGACTGCTTCACTAGAAAATAAATCGTATTCTTTCAGTTACACCCCAGTATATCGGGCCTTATTGCTGACCCGCATTGGCAACTGTGGGTGACACACTTGCCGCATACTCTTAAAGGTCAGTGCCACTCATTTCCTTCTTCACTGGGTCAATCCTGTCCTTCACGGTAGCTAGACAACCTTTTATTATTATGCTTTTCTTCTAGCACATCGAACTCCACAAGGCCAGATGTTCTCTCCTAATGTAGTGATTCTGCCTTCATGTGAACCAGTGTGAAAAAAACACCTGCCGTCAGCATTCCAGGGTTATGTCTATAAAGATCCCCTTTTCTTCAGGCACCTCCCTAGTTGTGACAGGCTCCATACAATTATCTCTCATTTTCTTGTAGAACCTCAAATGCTTGATATTTGTCTTATGCAATGCACACTAATGCAGATGTGATACGTTTGGTAAGCCATTCCTTTCTTACCATCATTACACTTTTGTTACTGGCAGAGAGCAAAAAATTACCCTCACCCTTGTGATTATTGGCTATGCCATTTTTTTCTTACCTTATTACACTTTTTTTTACTGATGGAAACAAATTGGCTATGTTTCCTGGCAACATATATTTTGTTGTTGTTGCGTAACTAACTTCTATTATATACACATGCAACGCTTAATTAGAATGTCAGTCTTTGTTTAACCGGTTAACTGCTTAGAACGTTCCGCGCCAGTGCGGAACGTTCTATTAAGCGGGCGGGGCCGCGTCGGCCAACGGACGTGCGCAGCACTACCGAGGTAGTGCTCGCGACGGCCGTTGGCCGACAGAAGCACTTAACGGGTTAAGTCTTGTGTTTTCAGTGTTGTATTTTTAATTTTATATTCATGTGTGCTTTTGGTAGGTCATGTCTTGTTTAGCTTTGTCTCTGGCCAATATACACACCGTCTACTGTTGACACAAGACCTGTTTTGATTGTCCTCTTTTTACAGGCGTTGATGATACACTATATTTTATAATTCACACAATTGCATCACTTAGTTTGAGTGTCGAGCACTCTCTTCACGTCACTTATCAGGCTTTCTTTTACTCATTCTTAATTGTTGATGATCATTTTTATATTGAGCAATGCAAACTTAATATATATATATATATATATATATATCCAATCATCGTTGCTCCAAGCGGATGTTGGAAATCCTTATTAAATACGCTTGGATCGACCGGGAAGCAATACTCAAGCAGATCCATGAGATCATGGAGGATCTCAAAACGCATGTAGAGTCAGAGATCTTAAACAAATCCTTAGCAACAATGAAAGATCGCTTAAAAAAGCATGAAGAGGACATTAAAGCCCGTAAGCAGAGAAAATTAAATTGAGACTATGGTGACTATGAAAGCGGTAGAATACTGACTTTCAGTAGGAAATATGATCATCTCTACAACCAACAAACTGCGCAGGAGACAGTAATTGAGGAGAACAGAGAGAACTCAGTGTCGGAGATCTCTACAGCCAGTGGCAGTGAATCTGATGTCTCAGCGGGCAATGCCTCTGGTGAGGAACGTAACCCTCGTCCCGTGACTTTTTTAGATGAGTACCGGCATCTACGCCGGGGTCGACAGACAACAAGGGACACTCCGGTACCAAAGACGAGGGGACAGAGAGGCCGGGGACGAGGCAGAGCACGAGGAAACGCAGAAATAGACGGAAAAGAGTCCAACAACGATGGCAAAAGAGGCAGAGGTCGGGGCGGCATGGGAAACAACAAGACGCGCTCCAGAAATTCTTACTGATGGATCTCACAATGGTTAATAAAACTGTTATTAATCTTTCAAAGAGACCGATGAGTGACATAGAAAAACAGACACTCTGCTTAGGACTCTCTTTTTGCCCTTCCTCTCCTTTCAACTATACCAATGCCAGAATAGATTTGTTCAAATACGTTAGGAAACTTAAATTGAAAAAGTGGCATAAACTCAAAAGACTAGGAGGTAACAAAAAAGTGGGCAATAATAGCACCACTCGAGACGATAATCTTAGTATAGGAGATATCGGATCACTGACAGAATATAGAATGCCAAAATATCGACCTGCCAAAATATCGTGGATAAAATATAGAATGCCAAAATATCGAATTCCTATCTACAAACAGGTAAGTACAAAAATATCGAATCCAAAATATCGTTGTAAATAATATAGGGGCCCATTAGGATGGCGGGCGGAAGCACCACCGCCGTGCTGGCGGATGCAAAAAGCACCAGTTACCGTCCGCCCGCCACAGCACACACGCCCGCCCAATTAGGATGCGAAAAGACAGCCAAACACCGCCCGTACGCCAGCGACGCCGTCCGCCATCAAAGTGCTCCCGTTCACGGAGCAGCGCGGCTCAAAGGAGACACAATGCCCGACGAAATCACGTACCGCCCGGCGTACAAATTACGATGCCAGAACCAAACAGTTCCTCCGGCTAAGAGACACCGCACGTGAAAGCAAGGCGGAAAACCGAACTCACAGTACGGATATCAAAGAGGCGGACCCCCGAGCATGAATCCAGCACTGCAGGCCCTCCCCATGCTCTACCTGATGCAGCACACAGGAGTCAACGCACCGCGGCGACGCAGGTAGGCAGACACACAACAGGGGCACGCAAACAGCGCACACAGTGCAAGGGCGGGAAAACTGTATATGGCCCCCACCCCGACACCCCTGCGTGGACACGACACATCCACCACTGCACCCACACATGCGCACAACGCAGAGGCCAACGGCAGCGCAATGCATGTGCCGCACACAAACAACACAGGGTCACAACCAAACACCACACACACCAGCACCACCCAGAACGCACATGTCACGTGACAGCCCTGCCACAGTCATGTCCCCAACCAGCAATTCACTGTTGCCAACCTGACGTCACACAACTGACCCGAACATGTCAGTGACGTCACGCCACATTAGGACACACCCCTGTGTGCAAAACACGGCGAAGCACACAGCGGAGGCAACATCACCCAGCAGAATATGGACCCCGTCGGGAAAAGGTACGCCAGTACCACACAGAAACACCGGTGCCACCCTGCACCCAATAACAAGACATGCAATACGTAACATCAAAGATACCGGGGACAGACAACAGGTGGGACCAATTATAACACAAGGCCCAACGTACAGCGGAAAAGCAGCCTGCTGCCCACACACGGGAGAGGAGACAGCACCGAATGACCTTCCATTCCCACTGTGAAACCACATCCCGACTAAACAAGCCGGAGAAAACAGTCATTGCACCAAACAAAGCCCAACACAGGCATGCAGAGGGAAGCGGCCACAGGGCAGATAGCGCATAACACCAAAGAACATTCACAACGGAAAGAAGAAATGATAACACTCCCCCATGTGGTTCACATGCAAGTTATCTGGAAGGAGTCAGACACCACTGACCTTGACCATTCAGAGAAGCATGTGGGATGAGGGCCCGTGTCCTCCGCACAAGCCAACATAACACAAGTCCTGCCTCCCTACGACCATTACAGAATTCCCAGCAACATCGGAGGTTGCACTCTGCAGACTGCACAGACAGCCGGAGCACGCCACCACAGCGCCCTGCAGCAAAATGGCACTTGCACCACACCTACCCAACTACGCCGGACAGATCAAGCTGTACAAACATAACCTGATACAGATATTGGGATGTGACAATCTGGCCCTGCTGAACGTAAGTTACCGACTAACTTACCGCATCGCATTGTTCAGCTGCGTCATCCCCGTCTTCTACTGTCGGAGGTGTCCCTTCTACTATCCTGTGGAGTTATGTCTCTCCAACCCGGCATGTCCAAGGGCGGACCTGCTACAACTATTCCACCCCCTGGACGCCCACGACAGGGCCTGTTCAGCCTTTGGGGGCATGGCGTATGTGGCGACTATCGGACCCACACTGCAATGGGACCACTGTGCCTCCACACGACGGATAATGGATTACAGTTACATCGAATGCCATCCAACATGTCCCATCATGCTCCTACAAGGGACAACTCACGACCAACACCTTGACAGCCACCATCCGCTACATTGGCTGGCAACCATGTCCACCACCAATGCCATGGAAGCCCTGCTGGAAGGTATTGCATTCCTGACAACCTGTCAATTCGTCGGGCCCCGTCGCCAGACCCCCAATTGAGCAATAATGTCCCACACCGTACCCATGCTTGGCTTACGCACGGACTAGGCAGTTACCAGTACAACTACTACACCATGCAACCTGCAACTGACACCACAACGACAACTACACTGCCATGACATCTGATACTATTTGGGAAATGCACCCTGTACCTCATCACATCCAGTAACTCTGCATGAACAGGGGGAGGCAGAGGCATGGGATTTGTGTATGGCAACCACATGGACAGAACTGCACGTACAACCATGCCATGATATGGATCCTGCGCCCATGAACATATGCACCGGTCAGTGGACAGCAATCGTCCTGCTGTAGTATGTGAGAGCTGTCACCACACCTCCCACTGAACGTCCGTGCCAGGACCTTTGCATGGACACCAAGTGCATCCACCAACAACATGAGCCCAGTGACTGTGACATGGCCAGTACCCACCACATCGCAACAACAAGTGGGACGCCTTTGCATGCACGTAAGCCCATGCCCTGATGTCACCTCCACGCACGTGTGTATGAGTAACCATAGCAGCAAACCTGTAACATGGAACTGAGATGCACTGTGCCCATGATGACAAGCGGACTGGTAGGCTAAATGTATACTTTCTGTGTCAGTCAGCAGCACCACAGTAATCAGCAAATGTACATTAGCACACCAACGGCTAAGCAGTTGTAACTCTGAAGCCCACATCCCACAGTCAACAACTAAACACTGTACCCCTACACCCTATGCTATGTGTAATCATGCTGAGTATATCCTCCACATGCACTTCGCTGCCAGTAGTGTTCACTATACTGCATCACAGAGGACATTAGTCCCAATACATGGCTTGAAGCAACAATGTGTCTCCGCTGATTCATTTCACAAGTACGAATGAGAGAGGATGAGAGTGTGTGAAGTACACGGCAGTCGTGAGATGACCATGTAGTCCACTGTCATTGGATGTCAACGCAAATGAGTAGCACAACTGTGGAAGACACACATGTGTCATGTGAAGCGGGAGTTACGCATGGCTCAGGTGGGTTGGTGTGACGGGTAGGTGCGCACATGCAATGTTGAAACACGCTGTGTTGGTAGGACTCAGGACCAGTACATTGGCGCACTCCTGGGAATCTGTAAAGACCACCTGTCTGGTGACGAATGTGATCTCGTGTGTGCACAACAGGCGGGCACACGAACAATGCCGCATCAAGTGTAGACGTCAGCCCACCCTCCGTGGACATGCCGGATACTGCTGCGCGTCCGCCAGGCCCTTGCCAAGGCACTCACATCCCCTGTCGACCTGGTGTATCCCCAACATTGTCCACTTGCACAGGCAATCCAGGGCACGGGATGGCAGTTGAGCATGGTGGGTGAGAGGTCATGGCGCGCTCATCCTTGTCACATCACGCAGGCAACACATCCACAATGTGTAGTATGGCACAAGTCAAATGGAAGTAGTGGGGGACGCACGCATCACAAGCAGCAGTGACGTCACGGAAGGTGGCTCGCACCATCCCACCCATTGACAATACACCCACACACGTTACATGCCATTGCAACAGAGAAGCCAGCGCGTGCACAAGCAGCTCCAAGCTCGCTCCAGAGAGGCCAAAGAGTGAATGTGTGGGGCCATGAGCTCCAGTTGGACGCGGACTGGCCCGCTAGGGCAGCTACAGCCTCTGTGTGTTGCAGGTGGTGTATCCGGACTGCGGAGCCTGTCATGCATTGTCAATGTTGCCCGGGTCTCGAGTCGGGGCACCACGCATGTGGACGGCGTCACGCCACTAATTATACCGTGAGACAGACCACATGTACAAATGGACCCACACATACACTCCTTGGCCTCTCTGGGGCGAGCTTGGAGCTGCTTGGCATGCGCTAGCTTCTCATGTGCAAATGCATACTGGTGTGAGCGAGGGGAGGCCATGAGGACAGTGTAAAAGATAACTGTTTGACTTCCAGTTAGTTTAAGGAATGCCCCTGATGTGGTCAGAAAAAGACATGTCTCGTGTGTATTGCAACTAGTAGATAAGACGATGACCTACCCATGTCTTGCATGTAGCCCCGCACCTAGCCCCGCACACCCGACACAGCGTAATGAGTACCAGCACCACATACTTCCCATTCGAAGCACTGACTGGGGGTGACAACCATTGGACAGTCTTGTGTAGTCCACCCACGCGTACATGTGGGCCCTCCATGAACCATGTCACCTGCGGCAAAGTGATGTCATGGGCAATGACGGAAGTGAGCAGAGCTGTCTGCCCCACGCACAGACGGTGCATCAGCACAACAGACCCAGCACTGAGTGCAGCAGGGGTCACATGTGCAGGGGCAGTTGTGCCTGGTGTGAATGCACATGCACATAGACAGCACATCGAGCAATGTGTAGCCTGCCCACATCTACTGTCCATTGTCAGGCTGACCTAGAAAAAGATCACAAGGCAACACATCTGTGTGGGTGTACCCACTGTGACCAACACTGCGCAACCATCAGCGTACTCGCCCTGTGCATGGCCCACCCCGCACCGAAGGTCACAATCAGTGCCACTATCCCTCACACACATCCCTATCACGAGTCATGGTGTGTCCAATCGACAGTGCAGAGTAAGCGCTCATCCGGGGGGTCCTGAACAGGAGACACATGTAACCCACTAGGCAGTCTGTGTCGGCACCTACTGGCATTGTGCAGTCAATGTGCAGGCCAGGCCTGCTGGGACTGAGAAGGGCAGCATGGCCCCAGCCTGACTTCCACACAACCGACAGGTGCACTGAGACCTGCATTGCCAATTGTCTGTGTCACTGGATGTCTGACATGAAGTTGCCATGTACCACCACTCGGGTGGGACAGACAGGTCAAAGCGCCCGAGAGCTCACATACCCATGCCACCTGCGGCCAGCATGGTGTGCAGTGCATGTCTGTACTCCACAGGCTCTGACTCATAGTGCTGAGGAGCAACGACATGTGTGTCCCCCACATGCACACCCACACCCACTGCAGTTGTCTCTCACACACAACTTTCGCAAGGAATAGCCATGTGCAGTGTGCGTGGAGCACGGAATCCAGGTTCTCCGGCTCCTCGCTAGTGAGTGGACCTGGACATGTCCTCAGCATCATCCACCTGTAGGTGTAGTGGTGGCAGCAGCAGCTGTCATCGAGGGGTGCCAGGCTGCAGTGCCAGGTAGCTGTGGTCATGCCTGTCCCACTCACACACACATATTACCCCCTGGGGCCGTTTCAGTGGGTACAAGCTGCTGCGATTCGTGTACCATGTCTGGCAGCTGCAATTGCAGACGTTGGCCTACTCCCAGCTGGCCATGGACGCCTACCTCCACAGTGGAACACGCAGGGTGCAACCGCGAGGGTCATTGGAGTTGGCCGTAAGGGCCTGACCCATGCCGGGTACAGTCCGCTGATGCCATGTGCACCACACAGTATAATGTGCGCAATGCATCTGCAGGAGTGGCCATGATTTGCGTGTGGGTGCAGGTCCACAATGGACAGGGCCACAACATGCCGTGTGCATAGGCAGGGACGGCCAGTGCTCAGCCTCCACATGTATGTAGGAACATCATCATGTACACATTGGCATGGGAGCATGGGATATGCATATGCACACACATGCCATCTTTCACTATGTACATCTGCCACTTGGCACGTGCAATGTTACGTCTCACTTGCGATGTGTAATTTCAAGCACACAGCCGTGTCGGCATGGGGCTGTCAATGTGTACACCTGTCAATGTTTCTGGAGGTGTGATCCGTACAGTGCTGTACTTAGGGTGCAGTAGGGACATCAATGACTGTCTCATATCCCCTCGTGCCACCGGTCCCACTTGTTTTGGCCGCTCAGCCTGTCCATAGCGTTGTTGGTGTGTGCCCTACACACCCAGCCTCGGAAGCAGTGTGATGCACAGCAGCTAGTCATGTTGCCGTGGTGTTGCAGCTTACCGAATATGCAGTCTGTTGCCTTCAGCATGCCTTACAAGTTGTTAATGCCTAACTCCCCATGTGCATGCTCATAGCAATGGTGTGTGTCACTGCCCATTGCTATTGGTAGGGGACCTGTGTAAGTGTATTGTGGCTGTGCTGTCCCTACTTATCAGCCGTTCTGTCATTCAATTGCCTGCCCAGTCATTTATGTTCTGTGTATGTGAATATGCCATGTAGCGTGTTGCTTTGACATGTGTACACTTCCATCTTTCCTAGGCGGAGACCAAACATTCATCGCCCCTACCAATTGCTGTCAGACATGATGGATGTTGAGGTCATCCGCAAATATCGTCTGGACCGACCCACCCTGCATCGTCTATGTGTCTTGTTGGTACCCCACCTCCGTCCTCACAGGGTGTATCCAACAGCATTCACCCCCACTAATTGTGGATGACGGAGATCAACCAGGGCCCCAGCCTGCAGACCTGGACAGCTCCAGTGAAGAGGACAGTGGAGAGGATGAAGCTGTGAATGTGTGTCAGCAGCTCATCGCCCGCTACTTCACTTGACGGTGAGTGACCATGTACGACGGCTGATGTAGCTGTAGTTGTGCAGGTGTATGTGTGCTCTGTTATGGGGGCCTTTTGTTCACTGAGTGCTGTGTGTCAATGGTCCATGTCCAGGTTGGTATGCCACTGACAGTGGCTGTAGCATTGTGCCCTGTTGCTCTGTGAGATGTGTGTGCAATGCTTGTAGTTGGTGACAAGTACTGTGTGATGAGTGTGTGACACACTCATTGAATGTACTCTTGTTCTGTTTTTCACCCCTAGGTCCCTGCAGCCTCTCCTGTCCCATCGACATGCCACACAGCAGATGCATTTCTGCTCATGGTGGCGATTGCACATCGTGGAATAAACCCAGGACACATTAAGCCGATTGTGAACAAGGTGTATTTATTAACAGCGGTGACATGTGATTGCGTGCAAGGTGATGACAAATGTGGTGCATGCTGTGACAATGAGTTGACGGTCATGGCTGCGTGATGGTCAAGGTGTACCCATGGAGTTCTATGTCCACAGTCCAACAGACACATGCCATTCACATGGCAGTGTGGGGTAGGATCGTATTCCATGTCAATGCAGTAGGTGGTCAAGGTGGCTGGCTGACTCACTGGCGTTTGGTGCGGGCGAAGTCCTCTCTGGACACCTGTTTCCCCTTCGGACGGCCCCTTCCACGTTTGGTAGGGGGGGGGTGTTGATGTTCCGCTGGTGGTGGCTGAGGAGTGCTCACTCGCTGTGGACGCAGGGGAACGTGAGGCTGCACGAGCCTGCGCCACAGCAGGTGGTGGCGGAGGTGGTGTTGCTGGCCTTGCTTGTGCCCTCCCCCCCCACCACCAGCTGGCCCATGAGTGCCGCGATTTGGGCCATATGGGCGTCCATGGACCTCAACACCGCAAGGACCTCCCGCGTGTCGCTTGCCGACCTGGCCCATTCGCCTTGGGCCTCTTCATAGGCCCCAAGGACTCTGTCGATTGGCGGCAGGGCTTGGCTCCCAGGCACAGTTGGCGTTGGCCTGACCCTGCTCCTCCTACCAGTACTGCTGCCACCGACCTGCCCACTAGCCACATTGCTCACCACGGTCCTCGCTCTGGCTCCCAGGGTGGAGCCCGACGGCCGTGCCGACCCTTGCACAGGTGCTGTGGCGAGGGATGGTGTGGTGGTGGTGGTTGCGGCGGTGGTGGTGGTTGCGGCGGTGGTGGTGGCCGCAACGGCCGTGGCAGCAGGGGTCTGTGACTGGTCAGCAGCCCTGGGTGATGGGTTGGTAGGCAGGAGGGGCCCTGGGGAGCAGTTGTGCCCTGCCACTCCAGATGGGCCTACTGGGTGGTCCGTGTCCGGAGAGGTGTCCAGCTCCTCTACATCCGTGAGTCCGGGTCGGGGGCTTGCAGACTGGCTGTGCTGGCTGCTGTCACCCTCTCCAGCATCCAGCAGTTCGGCACCTGTGGGGAGGATGAAATGGGTCATTGTGTTGCACCTAGCAAAGTATGTATTGGTTGTCTGACATTCACAGTTCGTGCACTGTCGTGCACAGGTTCCCCATTGGCGTGTGTGGATGTACGATGTGTGTATGCGTGGGCTAGGCAATGGGTCTGTGTGATGTGGACATGTGGCATGGGACGGATTAGCAATGCCGATGGGTGTGAGTTGCTATGCTCCTACATTTTGTGGCTCGTGTGTATGCGTGCTCCAGGGCCATCGGCGATGTTGGGTTGAACGATGGTTTAGGGGGAGGGATGGTATGCTTAGGTACGCTGATGCCAGAAGGGGGTACAGCCCCCTAAACGCTCTTGGGTTGAGATATGCTTTTGGGGTACATGCTGTGGGTGATGGGTGCAGAACGTGAAATGTGTTCTGGCAACGTGACAGTGCATGGACAAAGGTGTGTGTCTGTCTCACATGGCCGGAATATCTGCTGACTGTTATCATTCATGGACATCACATTGGTAGCAATGTTGTGAGTTCGTGCTTGTTGTGTGCCACACGTCGTATTGAAGATGGGCCAATTCCTTTGTGTGCGCGCTGCCCTGGTACATGTGCATCAGTGCTGTGCTCTTGGGGTGTTGACTATGTTATGTGTGTCGTTATTCGCAGTGTGACGTGCGCTTCGGTCACTGCAGGCACTTGTTTTGTCATGGGCAGGTATCTTTGCATGTCTACTGGATGTGGGCCAGCTGTTCGGATGTCATACCTATCATGACATTGTGGCTGTGAGATGAGATGGATGATATGTTGAATGTGCATTGTGTGCCTGTGTGTTTCATGGGTCCGGTTGTCTTTGTGTGCAATATTGTGGTTCCAAGCTGTTACTTCTAGTACGGTCTGTCTTACGTGGGCGTTGTTGTACGATGTGTGGGTGACAGGCAGTGAGGACTACATGGACAGGACTTCGATGGTGTTGCTGATGTGTGTGATGGGTGGCACAGTACCTGCCGTGTGGGTCTGTGCTCCAGTGGGACTTGTACATGCAGACGTGGCTCCTTAGGTGTTGCTGTATCTGTGGCCTGGTCGCCCCCTCGCTCCTCACCTCTCCTGCTCCAGAGCCTCCTGCTGCCTGAACTCTTCACCGCGGAGAGCCGACGCCGTCGCAGCGACCCAGCCGCCGCTGGGCCGCCCGCCTTGCCTGCTCCCGTTTTCCCGCCGCTTCCTGCCTGCGGACCCGCCCCCACGCCAGACGATTGGAACAGACGATCCCGCCTCCCAGCTGACCCGCCCTCCCGGCCCCCTTCTTATGACGCCCCTCAGCGACCGCGCAGCGGACGCGCGCAGCGGGAGCACCGTATGAGCGCCGAAGGTGCGCCTAAGGTAAGCCCGTCTGCGCCCGTCCGCGCCTGGACCGCGCCCAGTGCCAGGACCCCTGGCCCCCACCGACGGAAGCCGACCCAACGGACCTACGACGCCACCGAACTCATCGCACTGAACACCGGCCGAACCCCGGGCTGCTACCATGCCACACTGAGACGCACCCACGGACCCTTCAGCTGCCACTCCTGCAAGTTCACCTGCAACCGGACCCACGCCACACCAGCACCCACCAAGCCGAACACCAGCAGCACCCACCTGAAGTGCATCCTGCTCAACACCCGCTCCATCCACAGACACGCCGTCGAGCTCTGGAACCTGCTCGACACCACAGCCCCAGACGTCGCCTTCCTCACGGAAACCTGGATGAACGCCTCCTCAGCGCCCGACATCGCCATCGCCATCCCGGACGGCTACAAGATCATCCGGAGGGACCGCGTCAACCAGACAGGAGGAGGCATCGCCATCATCCACAGGAACTCCATCCGCATCACGACCAACACCGTCGACACCCTCACACCCACCGAACACCTGCACTTCCAGATCCACGTCAACCCCAAGACCACCCTCAGAGGCACCCTCATCTACAGACCTCCGGGACCACGCACTCAATTCAGCGAGGACATCGCCGACTTCATCAGCCCACACGCCCTCCCCTCCGCCGACTACATCGTCCTCGGGGACCTCAACTTCC
Organism: Calotriton arnoldi; assembly: GCA_963921515.1. Lineage (NCBI taxonomy): Eukaryota > Metazoa > Chordata > Amphibia > Caudata > Salamandridae > Calotriton > Calotriton arnoldi. The sequence continues at coordinate 6,742 of CAWUFW010020673.1, read as the reverse complement.
ACCTGGAGAACAACAAAGACCGCAACACCGCCACCCTGCTGGACAATCTCGCCAACCTCGGACTCAAGCAACTGGTGACCACCCCCACCCACTACGCCGGACACACACTCGACCCGGTCTTCTCTTCCAGCAAGGACATCGCCTTCAGCCACGCCACAGGACTCCACTGGACGGACCACAGTTGCGTCCACTTCAGCTTCAGAAGGACCACGCTCCACCATCACAAGCAACAGGCTCCCCGCAGAAGCTGGAACAAGATCACTGCAGATCAGCTCGCCACTTCCCTGAGCAAGAACCCTCCCACCAGCACAACGAACCCCAGCCAAGCGGCCACCAACCTCACGAAATGGATCAGCGACTGCGCAGACGACCTCGCCCCTCTGAAGACCCAGCCGAGCAGACCCGGCAGCAAGAAAGCCCCATGGTTTAACGACGAACTCAAGAGCTCCAAGAAGAACTGCAGAGCACTCGAGAAAACCTGGCGCAGAGACCCAACACCGGACAACATGACTGCCCTCAAGCTCGCCACCCGCAAACACCACCAACTGATCCACACCACCAAGAAAACCGCATTCAAGGAACGACTGGACAACAACGCACACAACAGCAAGGAACTCTTCAACATCGTCAAAGAGCTCTCCAACCCCAACGCCGGAAACAACGACATCACCCCTTCGCAAGACCTCTGCAACTCCCTCGCCTCCTACTTCCACAACAAGATCGCGGACATACACAACAGCTTCAGCACTCAACCGACGCACGCCGCGACCGAACCACCGCCCCCCACCACCACCCTCCGCGCCTGGGCCCCGATCAGCACCGAAGACACTATCCGCACGATGAACTCCATCCACTCCGGATCTCCGACAGACCCCTGCCCTCACCACGTCTTCAACAAGGCCGACGCTGTCATCGCACCCCACCTGCGGGACATCATCAACACCTCCTTCGACATCGCCACCTTCCCGGAGAGCTGGAAGCACGCCGAACTCAGTGCTCTACTCAAGAAACCATCAGCCGACCCCACCGACCTCAAGAACTACCGCCCCATCTCGCTACTCCCGTTTCCGGCAAAAGTCATCGAGAAGACCGTCAACAAGCAACTGGCCGCCTTCCTCGAGACGAACGGGTCCCTCGACCCCTCGCAGTCCGGCTTCCGGGCCAACCACAGCACCGAGACCGCCCTGATCGCAGCTACCGATGACATCCGAGCCCTACTCGACAACGGAGAAACAGCGGCCCTCATCCTCCTGGACCTCTCCGCAGCCTTCGACACTGTCTGCCACCGTACCCTAGTACAGCGCCTCAACAACGTCGGAATCCAGGAGAAGGCACTGGAGTGGATCATCTCCTTCCTCGCCGGAAGGACACAGAGAGTCCGCCTCCCCCGTTCAGATCAGAGGCCACCGAAGTCATCTGCGGCGTTCCTCAAGGCTCCTCGCTCAGCCCAACACTCTTCAACGTATACATGAGCCACCTCGCAGCCATCGCACGCCAGCACAACCTCAACATCATCTCCTACGCCGACGACACCCAGCTGATCCTCTCCCTCACCAACGACCCCACCACCGCCAGAGCCAACCTGCACGAAGGGATGACAGACGTAGCCAAATGGATGTCGAACAGCCGCCTGAAACTGAACTCGGACAAGACGGAAGTCCTCATCCTGGGATCCTCACCCTCCGCCTGGGACGACTCCTGGTGGCCCCCCGCCCTGGGCAGCGCACCCAAACCAACAGACCACGCACGCAACCTGGGCTTCATCCTGGACTCCTCCCTCTCCATGACCAGGCAAGTCAACGCTGTCTCCTCGTCGTGCTTCAACATCCTGCGCATGCTTCGTAAGATCTTCCGGTGGATCCCCACCGAGACCAGGAAGACGGTCACCCAGGCCCTCGTCACCAGCCGTCTGGACTACGGCATCTCCCTCTATGCCGGAACCACCGCCAAACTCCAGAGGAGACTCCAGCGGATCCAGAACACCTCAGCACGACTCATCCTGGACATCCCCCGCCGAAGCCACATCTCCGGACACCTGAGAGACCTGCACTGGCTCCCAGTCAACAAGAGAATCACCTTCCGGCTCCTCACCCACGCACACAAAGCCCTACACAACCATGGCCCAGGATACCTCAACAGCCGCCTCAACTTCTACGCTCCCAAACGCCAGCTTCGATCGACCAGCCACGCCCTCGCCGTCGTCCCCCGCATCCGAAGAGCCACCACAGGAGGAAGGTCCTTCTCCTACCTGGCCGCCAAGACCTGGAACTCCCTTCCGACCCACCTCCGCCTGACCCAAGACCACCTCGCCTTCAGGAAACAGCTCAAGACCTGGCTGTTCGAGCAGTAGCGGACCCCCTCCCCCCAGCGCCTTGAGACCCCCCGGGTGAGTAGTGCGCTATACAAATGCTTGATTGATTGATTGATTGATAGGTCATGTGGGGTTTGACTCTGTCGTACATGTCTGTGTGCACATTGGTCTCATGATTGTGACTGGGAGCAGTGCTGCGTGTTCCTCTGCTACGTGTCATGTCCCATGTGTCAGTCGTAGTACAGTCCTCATGCCTACAGACGCCCCGCCCTGTACAGTTTCCCACCTACAGGTTGTTTCTGAGTGCGCAATGCAATGGATGCCACATGGTACTGGGAGGGAGGGGTGCTTCATCTTGCTGGTCTGTGGTAGTGGGGGCCTGGTGGGTGTTTAACTTCAGCTGTCCCCCTCCGACTCACTGTCTTTGTGTTCCGGCTACTTACCTGTTCATTGTCGGTCAGTGCAGCTATGGCGGACACATGGATGTGGGGTGTGCTCCACCTTGCTGGTCTGTGGTAGTGGGGGCCTGGTGGGTGTTTAACTTCAGCTGTCCCCCTCCGACTCACTGTCTTTGTGTTCCGGCTACTTACCTGTACATTGTCGGTCAGTGCAGCTATGGCGGACACATGGATGTGGGGTGTGCTCCACCTTGCTGGTCTGTGGTAGTGGGGGCCTGGTGGGTGTTTGACTTCAGCTGTCCCCCTCCGACTCACTGTCTTTGTGTTCCGGCTACTTACCTGTTCATTGTCGGTCAGTGCAGCTATGGCGGACACATGGATGTGGGGTGTGCTCCACCTTGCTGGTCTGTGGTAGTGGGGGCCTGGTGGGTGTTTAACTTCAGCTGTCCCCCTCCGACTCACTGTCTTTGTGTTCCGGCTACTTACCTGTTCATTGTCGGTCAGTACAGCTATGGCGGACACATGGATGTGGGTGTGGGGAGTGCTCATTCTGGCGCATCTGGAGTACAAGGGGACCTGGTGGTAGTTGCGGTGCTGGCTCACTGTACACATGCCCCCATGGTTTTGTTGGTTGGTAGCTTTGGGCTGAGTGTGTATGAGTGTCTGTTGCATGTGTGGGTGATGTCTTGTGTATTGTGTGCTGGACATGGGGGTGTTTGTCCCTGGGAGCTATGGCATGGTGGTGGTGCATGTGAGTACATAGCGGTGTGCTGGTATACGTTTGTTTGTACTTACCAGCCTCCACTCCCCCTGGTAATCCGGTGAGGATCTCCGGATGTATGATCACTCGCACCTTCTCCTCCCACGCCTTGAAGGTCTTGAATAGCGCGGGATTCCCTCCGCCAGTCCTGGCAGCCAGCTCTCGATTTTTGCTCTCCTTCTTCTTGACCACGCTTTTGAGGTCGTTCCACCTTTTGTTAATTTCTCCTCTGTTGCGTGGAACATTCCCGACTGCATTGACCTGGTCTACGATCCTGCTCCACAACCGGTTTCTGGTGGATAGTGGTGTCTGTTGGACCTGGTTGCCATAGATTTGTGGGTGCACCTTGACGATCTCGTCGACCATGACCGTCAGCTCGGTGGAAGTGAACTTGGGCATTCTGTGTGATGCCATGGTGTGTGTTTTGGTGTTTGTGGTGCTGGTGCGGTGTGTGGTGTGTGATGTGCAGGGGGTTTGTGGGTCAGGTGTTTGGTGGTGGTGGTGATGGGTGTGATAGGTGCGTGTCTGTGGTGTGCTGCTGTCCTTTCTGTCTCGCTGTGTTGTGTGCTTTCGTCCTCAGTTTGTAATGTTGCAGGGGGTTGTGGTCTGTGGAGGGGCTGGTTTTGTACTTACCTATGTGGGTGTGTCATGGTGGTCTGTTGTTTTCAGGTGTGTTGTGGCTGGTGTTCTGGGATTTGTAGTTGATTTGTATGTCCAGGGGGGGTGTTTCAGGGATGTGTACTGTGTTTGGGTTTTTGTGCGTGGGTTGCTGTGTGGACTTGTTAGCCATGTTGTGTGTGTTTGTTTTCGTCAGCGGATGGTTTCTGTGCATGGAGGTGACCGCCAGGGCTTCCGCCGTGTCCATTTTCGTCACTGTTGTTTGCGCTGGCGGGCGGTGTATTTGTGGATTTCCCGCGCTCATGTCGGTACGATCCTAATTTGACGGGCGGTGTCTCGGTCGTCAGGGCGGGCGGTTTTGGCTTTTCGTGCGTCTTTCCGTCCGTGGCGGGCGGATGGACTTGGACTCGGACATGGGCGGGCGGTTTTTTCTGTTTATTTTCCGCCTCCGGCGGTTTTCGGTTCGCGGCATCGTAATTGCTCGGTCGGTATTCAGAGGGTGTAGGAGGGCGGATTATCGCCACTGTGGTTGATGGCGGATTTTTAACCGCCCGACATCGTAATGGACACCATAGTTTGTTAAAATATCGAATTTTTTAAATGTATTAAAAGTAATGTAAAATTAATAAAATAATAAATATAATTAACTGAAACATACTTAAAAATACTTAAATAACCTTAAAATTAATAAATAATTAATGTAAGTTAAAAAATAAACATACAATTTTATTTTTTAATACATATATATATTAACTTAATATTAATAAAAAATATTCAATATTTTTACCGTAGGATAGCGGGAGGGTAACATTTACTATTATCACTCCAGAGAGTGCAACAGTAAGGAAAGCGTTGGATATCGTAGGGGTAAAAATTACTATTTCCACTCCAGTGAGTGCAACAGTAGGGAAAGCGTTGGATAGCGTAGGGGTAAAAATTACTATTCCCACTCCAGAGAGTGCAACAGTAAGGAAAGCGTTGGATAGCGGAGGGGTCAAAATTACTATTCCCACTCCAGTGAGTGCAACAGTAGGGAAAGCGTTGGATAGCGTAGGGGTAAAAATTACTTTTTCCACTGCAGAGAGTGCAACAGTAGGGAAAGCGTTGGATAGCGGGAGGGTAAAAATTACTATTCCCACTCCAGTGAGTGCAACAGTAGAGAAAGCGTTGGATAGCGGGAGGGTAAAAATTACTATTTCCACTCCAGTGAGTGCAACAGTAGGGAAAGCGTTGGATAGCGGGAGGGTAAAAATTACTATTCCCACTCCAGTAAGTGCAACAGTAGGGAAAGCGTTGGATAGCGTAGGGGTAAAAATTACTATTCCCACTCCAGAGAGTGCAACAGTAGGGAAAGCGTTGGATAGCGTAGGGGTAAAAATTACTATTCCCACTCCAGTGAGTGCAACAGTAGGCAAAGCGTTGGATAGCATAGGGGTAAAAATTACTATTCCCACTGCAGAGAGTGCAACAGTAAGGAAAGCGTTGGATAGCGTAGGGGTAAAAATTACTATTCCCACTCCAGTGACTGCAACAGTAGGGAAAGCGTTGGATAGCGTAGGGGTAAAAATTACTATTCCCACTCCAGTGAGTGCAACAGTAGGGAAAGTAATGATTTAATATTTAAATAAAAATAAATTAATTATCAATACCAATAAAAATTAATTAAAATTAATTACCAATTACAAAATATTTAATAATTAATTAATTATAAATACCAATAAATATTATTTATTAAAAATTAATTACCTATTAATAATTAATTAGCAATAAATTAATTAGCAATACCAATAAATAAAAATAAATATTTTCTTAATTACAATTAAATTACTTCCCACCCTATTCCCCTATAAACCCACAACCCGCTTCGAATAATAAATTAATACAATTAACATAATTATCAATTAATCAATTAATAAAAATTAATTACCAATTAGCAAAAATTAATTACCAATTAATAATTAATTAACAATAAATTAATTATCAATACCAATAAATAAAAATAAATATTTTCTTAATTACAATTAAATTACTTCCCACCCTATTCCCCTATAAACCCACAACCCGCTACAGAACTAAAACGCACAATTAAATTAAAAATAATAAATAATTCCTAAAAATTAATATTTAATTTACTATAATTAAATTACTTTCCACCCTATTCCCCTATAAACCCACAACCCGCTACGGAATTAAATTACGCAAAAATAATTTTACATAAATTTTGTAAATTTAAAAAATATTAAACATACATTACAAAAATAATATACATTTTTAACTCATATACTAACATACAAAACACTTACAAAAATTCGATATTATTAAAAATTCGATATTTTTTAATGCCTATATTATGTACTTCTATATTTTGACAATCGATATTACTTACCTTCATTTCGATATTATTAACCACGATATTATGTCCATTCGATATTATGTCCATTCTATATTTTGAATTCGATATTCTGTCCATTCTATATATTTTTTTCGATATTATGTCTATTTACCGGAGATATCGACACCTTAGTCACGATGATGGAATTAGAACATGACATTTACGTCACCGACAATGAGATCAGTACAACACAAGTCCTTGAGGAATTAGATATAGCCTATGACGCTTCCGCCTCAACGGATTTTAGACACAGGTCGATTTTT